>JARK01001405.1:373559-396019 GCA_000688135.1 Ancylostoma ceylanicum | reverse complement strand
GGGGGGGGGGGAGACGGCTCCACCGCTGTGATCAGGATGCGCCGGCGCCCAAAATAGGGAGAGCCGGGATCGCCGCTTTGATAGGGGTGCGCCGGCGCCCAAAGTGGGGGGACCCGGGTCCGCCGCTGTGATAGGGGTGCACCGGCGCTTAAAGTGGGGGAAGTTGGGTTCGCCGCTGTGATAGGGGTGCGCCGGCGCCCAAAGTAGGGGGACCCGGGTCCGCCGCTGTGATAGGGGTGCGCCGGCGCATAAAGTGGGAGGAGACGCGTCCACCGTTATGATAATGATGCGCCGGCGCTCAAAGTGGGGGGAGCCGTGTCCGCCGCTATGATAAGAGTGCGCCGGCGCCCAAAATAGGGGGAGCCGGCTCCGCCGCTGTGATAAGGGTGCGCCGGCGCCCAAAGTGGGGGAGCCGAGTCCGCCGCTGTGATAAGAATGCGCCGGCGCCCAAAGTGAGGGGAAACGCTTTGAGGCGGGTTTCACGGTGTGATAAGGTTGTTCTGGCGTTCGGAGCTATGGAATTGTCTGGAAAATTGAAGAAATGCACGGAGACGAGTCATATCCTACGTAAGTATCCATCGCGGCTTCCTCTCCTACATGCTTTCCTTCCTCACCTACACATACTTGCTCATCATTTCTTTCCCCACTCTCTGTCCTTTCCATTCGTGTCTGAATGAGCCACCCACTTCATTCTGCTTACATGCAGCCGTAGACTCTTATCACTTAACTATCACAACAACCAGCTAAACATACATCATTTGTTGACTATTTGCACCGAATCGGTTACATCCGAACGTTCAGCCCCCAGGGCCCAGGAGAGCGTTGAAGCTGTTTGAGAGGGGTATAGGTATCCCGGTTTTCTTTGCATTCACTGTGAAACATGCGAGCGAAGCGAGCATCAGTAGAAGTCTGGAAGTCCGGCGTCAGCCGGACGACCAGACTGGTTTATAAATAAACTTCGACTGAGGTTTATATGCATGCAGGTGGCGAATTGAAAAGCTTCTCTGCCCTAGTGCACATACACAAATGGTTTGCAGCAATTGAATGGTCTTTTTCACATAACAATGGGCGAAAATTTCACCTCAGCTTCCTTGTTCCCCTTTTCTTCTATTTCCCTTCCTGTGCGACTGCTCGTTGCTTGCAACAATAGGCGAAAATATGTACCTATACAAACATATGCATATAAATTGTGCGAGACTTTTTTTGAATGATTAATCTACTGTTGTTGGCAGAAAGTTTTGTTATTATTCAAACTGGAATTTATTCAAAAGAATCAAGGTCAAAAATTTCGTTGTACTTACAATGTATGTCTAGCAAAAGAAACTGCTCAGTTTCAAGCCGATTCATACGGAAATTTCCACAGAAGTGAGGTCATGCAAGTCATGAAGCCACCAAACGTGGAGGTATTGTGGATATGAGAATTGCCAAAATGTTTTTTGCGGATCATGTAGGTGCGTGCTGTAATGAGAGCATAATTTCATGCCAAGGAAAATGTAAGAATTTATTTGAGAGTAGATTTGCCTTAAGCGACTTGAATAGACTGCCAAGACTTTACAGATGTATAATGTTATCGAAAAAACAAACGACTTATTTTTCTAGTTCCCGATGAAGTGCAGATGACTGCCCTCTCTCAGTCACTGCACCATTTCACCAGACATGAAGGTGGTAACTATGTATAATTGTCCTCACAAGAAAACAGGAGTCATAAATGAAGCAAGCCGGTGCTAGGAAGCACTAGCTTAATTCTTATGAAACCACTTCAGATAACAACGCAGCAGATTTCCTCACATGAAGCCGAGCCGATAATGTTAATACCAGGATTCTTAATCTGGCAATGACGCATTTCGCCTCACAGTGTTGCCATTCAAGCGCTGCGAAAGGCAGGAACGTCGCATTCGCATTGTAGCGTTCTGGATTACACAGAGAATTTTCAGAATGCCCACTTCACTCTGGTAAATGGGCAGCATGAACGCAGCGCAAACTGTACACCGAGTTCAGAGCTTACATGTGTGCAAATCCTTGCTGCCATCCTCCGCTCAATTGCTGTCATTTTTCCCAAAATAGCTGCAAAGAAAAGGCAAGCTTTAACGGCAGCTGAGGAGAGGATGGCAAGAAGTGCATGGGATGGCCATAGGCTTCGAATTCTTTGGTGAGTTTTAAAAAAGCTGTTAAATGTAACTTCTGGCAGAAGTTACTACCGAAACACCAGAGGGTTCGTCAATCAAAGTTTTAAATGAACGGGAAATTTACGAGAGTTGCACATCGGAAATCCGCTTCCGAGTAACACCAGTTAATAAGATCTTATAAGGAGTGCCGCCTAATCGTTTGGATAAAGCAAGTTCTGCTGACCTTCTGATTAACGTCAACTAAACGCGAACCTGTTCGCTTAGATAGCGGAGACGCATGTGCTTTATCAAGTTCCACCAAGGGCCTCTAATTTCCGGATGAGAAAAGAAGAGGAAATGTGCTGGAGACTTCGGTAAACGACGGAGCGTTCATAGGAATGGGAACCCTTCCAGAAAAATGTGGAAAATATGGGCAAGCTATTGGAAGAATATATTTTCAGATCTTACGCCGTGATGAACTGAGAAAAACGCTGAGAGGAACTCTTACATTGAGAAGCTCATCCAGGAGAAGGTCCAAACATAAAATGTCTACAGTTAGAAGGCACTAATAAACAGGAAGACACGAAGTACAGCAGTGGGACAAAAGGGCATTTCAATAAGATGACACCCGGTTTAAATTAGGCAATTCGTTCAAATTCAAGCCAGCACTCGGTAAACTATCCTAGGAAAAGAATCAGCGATTAGGCAAAAAGTCCTTGGAAACAAGCGCAATCGAAAAGCCTGCTTCACAATTCGGTGTCAGTGTGCGCAATCCTCTAACTGCACGTAAACAACAATAAATAAAGCTAAGCTCTGCTACACAAAAACATATCGGAGCCTTGTACATGCAGAAATTCAGACGAAGTGGTTGTTCCAAGCAGCCCGAAAGGGAGAAATTATAAGCACGCTGGGACATGATATAATCAAAAGGCACAACTAAGTAATATAGTTCCATACCACGTATTAATATCGTTTCAGGTTGAGGGGCATATGCTCATAGGAACTGGTGCCTCTTCCAAGATGAAACCTTGGCAAACACATCGACGACCTACTACTTTGCTGAAGTGCCTACACTCCACCTTAATTACGAGCAGGCAAGCTCGTCCGTCGTCGCAGAACGAATGAGCCCGTAAACAGATGTCTATCGACACATTTCCATGTATTCTTTTGGAAGACCAGAGCCACATGCTTGCCATTTACTGCTTTGTGCAGCAGAAAAGCACTTTCGTTTTTTGGAAAACCTTAGCGCTCGAAGAATAAGCTCCTCAATAGCTACAACAGCTCAGGATCCAATTTTCAGCCTCTCAAATTCACTCTCAGCGTGACAGCCTTCAAAGTGCGTGGGGATAGAAGGTTCCTTTTTCGTCAAGACTCAAGGAAGAAGTGATTTCCACGAAATGGCAGGAAAAAACGACGTCAAAACCAACATTAAACGGTATGCCGGAAATAATGAACCACGAGGTTCCAGTGATGCTAAAACGCGATTATCGAATTCACTATCAAAAACCATGTATATTCTTTACTATCTGTTGAAGCAACGGATCCAAGCAACACTTCAGTATCACAAAATAGGTTAACTTCAACACTATAGAATATCATAATTAACGACTTGTATGAGAAAAAAAAAACTTTGAGGAAATTTTGGGGTAAATTCTAGAAGTAATGGCACAACTATTGCACTATTACCCAACAGTCTCGAGGAAATTAACAGCTGTAAAGAAATAAAAGACACTACGAAGAAGCGCAACGTCTACGCAAATCCTCAGAGTAGCTGGAATCTTACTGTAGCAGCCGAGAAATGCATATTGGTGGATTTCAAGGCGTTCTAAATCAACGCATATTGGATAGAAAAATGCGGACTACTTAAGGATTCGCAGCACGTCATCAGCCCGTATTCAATGCTCCGCGTATATAATAACTCACGTCCTCGAAAGTTTCCCAAGAGAGCCGGTGTTTTTTGTATGTCACTGGGCACCACAAATATTTGCTATTCTATGCATTTGCTAGCCACGCTATTGTTCTGGAAGACTCAAAAGAAGGCAGGCTGCCGCTGACGAAGAAAGTCATCATCGCGAGCGAAAACCTCCACCTCTTTATATATGGTAAAGGGAATAGTTACAGCAAATGCGGGACTGTGAATCCCATCCAGAATCTAGTCATTCGACGAAAAAACCCCAAATTTATGAGGTAATTACGTTAACTGGATGCCTGCGAAAGCAGCATATGGGTCTCAACAAGAACGCAAACCTATATCGAACATTGAAACTACATGAAAGACAACACAATAAAAAATAAATTTGAAAAAAGATAACAGAGGAGAACAACGAATACGGGCCATCACTTATCGTTGCTAGTTTTGCGAAAAACTTTTAGAATGTGAAAAAAAAACACTAAGGAGATATTATGTCAGTGTTGGCAGGTCTACAGTCTCTATATTGTACAAAGTATTGTTCATTTCATGTGTGGCTCTATCCATGAACATCTCTAATACATTTAACGAGTAAGAAGAAAGGCAAATTTCCAATTTGTACAAAGAAAGAGATCCAGTGCTTCAACCTCCCTGGAATATGACGATTTGGAAGCCTGGCGCACTCATAGACGAGTCTTACCAGGGCAACAAAAAACATCCAAACGTCCATCCCGCGCATTGATGTCATTACTGATTACAAATTTTCTGCCAGCTGATGTTTCTGATGTTTCACTTGAGATAAGATATCGAAGAAAAATTGAGATTTCATCCCGAAAAGAATGAAATATTTGAAAGAAATGAGCTTTCATAATTCTACTGGTTAAAAGTGTATGTTGCGAATTCGCGGTTTGGATGTCTATAAAATGGACGCAGCGATACTTCCAGCAACAACTCCCTCTGGTTGCCCCGTAAGAGCTACATGCGATATAGCTGAGCCCACAATTAGAAACAAAAAATTCTCTCGGTGCAGCCGTGGCGAAAATTGTATAGAAGTTGTTGTTGAAAAAACTAAATTGCAGACGAGAATGTTCCACAAGTACGAGTCACTTCGCTGGCGAATACGAGCATCCGCTGTGGCTGTGTCGAGCTCATTACGCTGTCAGGGAGGGCGCGAAATGTCTGGACGGAAACCGCGCGACATCGCCAATTTTATATCGCGAAACGCGAGCCGCAGGCCAGACGCTTTATTTCAATACTCCAGATGGAGCACTACGACAGATCGAAGACTGCTCTTCATAAATGAACAAGCCGAGCCGAAATCGTCGCTGCTTCTATCATCCTAGTGCATATATCGTGTTTAGCGGACATGAGAGCTCTTTCAATATGCTAGCAATTTCTTTGACTTCCACAAAGAAGCTTCGTGGATACGCCAATGGTCCAGCGCTAAAAGAGACCGCATACGCGCAGAACTGCCATACGAAAGGTATACTGACTCCTGCTATCCCTTTGATTTCTGGAAACCGATGTACAGTTTGTGACATCATTCAAGAGAGGCAGTGAATGAAACAGTCGACTGCAGAATTTTGAGAGCAGAACCGTCCATAACAAATGAAAAACTTAGAACCCGCTGACAGGTGAAAACAAGGAGAGTAAATCACATCATAGAAGAGATTCGAGAAAGAGCACATAAAAGAGGGTCCCAAAAACACAATAGAGAATCACACATTTCAAAAAGGCGACAACAAGGAGAAATGCAGACTGGGAGATACAGGGGTATCAAAAAGTTTCCGGCCTCCGCTTGTCTGTTCCATATTTCCGAACAATTTTGAAGGGATCGTGTAGGAGGAAGCCTTTCATGTTAGATTGCAAGGTTTCATGAGATTTCGTCAGCCCGTCTGGAAACCAGAACGTTTTGTTCAAGCCAAACTATGGGTACCTCCCAAAAAATGTGAATCATGCGAAAAAATACTGTTGACTTTTTGTTCCGTAAACAAGTTTTACTGAACGAAATCTGAATCCCACTCTCAATTGTAAACAAGGAGAAAGTCTTCTAGCATTCCCGTGTAGAATTCCCGAATACGGAGTTTTTGAGGGTGCTGTGGCGACTTATTGGCGGATGGTGGCGCCTTAGACTCCTTGGACTTTATCTAGTCCGAATGTACACAAAATATACGGTGGTTCAGTGGTTAATAGATTTATTACTGTACAGAGAGAGTAGGGAGAGATATGTGAGAGGAGTGAGTGCCCTGTGCGGCTTACAACATCGTTCTGACTAGTGAGTATCATTGCAAGCATAAGACGGGTCAACCCCGCCCCCTCCACATGAGGTACGATATGGGTAATGGTTAGAAATACGGTGAGGATCATCGATTCGTCGATGATACTCCGGCGAGCGACAAGAATAATCATAACCAACAATAAGATCACTGGGCTTAGCTTTCTTCGTTGTCGTTGTGCGGCGAATATCGACTTCTTGATGCGCTTGACGGCGAATTACAGCTTGAGGACGTGGAGGGCGACGACAGATGGCGGGAGTTGAAGGCGAACGGCGGCTGGACGGCGTGGAAGGCGGCTTGGCGTGGAGTGCGGGACGGCGGCGGCTCGCGTTGAGGGCAGATGGTTGGAGTTGTGGCGATTGCAGCCTTCCTGTGGCTACTGAGTAGTTCTTTGCGATATCTGTCGCAGCTACCTTTAACGGAAGTGAAGTGGATGTAAAACCGTAGGCGTGGACGATTTCATCAGAATATTTGGAACAGTTTTCGGCTCTTTTGCGCTGCATTGGCCCCTCGAGCCTAGAATGTTCATGCAGGACCTGATGCTCTGTTTTCTCACAGATGGCTGTCAGGTTGTAACTGACAGAATTAGGCTGAGGTACGCTGCTCAGACCACGACCGTAAATTGTGTGGCCAAAGACTGTTTTGGCTAAGTGTAGCCCGGATGGAGTTTTGGCTCCAGTGTGGGTAACTAGATCATGATAGTAGTCCAAACCCACCAAAACGCGTGGAATTTGTAGTTCTCCACGTAATTTCGTGTTTGCCAAGAAAATTTCATTGGCTTTCAGAAAGGCAACATCACCTTGCTCGAGTCTAACGGATGGAAATCCTTCTGTGATAACCGGTCTGGTCTGCACAGTTATTTCAATTTCTTCCCCGAATGCCGATCCGATTTTGAGAGGAACAATGTGACTTTCGAACGTTTCAACACGTCCGCCAATCCCTGACATCGTACATTTCTCGGTCATTTGCCTTGGTAGGCCAAATTGTTCTGCCAGCTCTTCATCAACGGCTGTCTTTTGTGCACCAGAGTCAAATAAGAAGAGGATTTTCTCGTATTGTTGTCGTCTTGCATTCCATATGCTTCCTTCGGCTGTCATCAACACGAGTTGCTCGCTCAGTGTACTCTCGACGCGAAGATTGGGTTTTGCTAAAGTACCCATGCACACCTGTACATTTGTTGATGTGTGTTCTTTGCGATCGGACTGGTTGTTGTTTGACTTCAGACCGCGATTTCGAAGGTCCCTCTGAGCTGGAAAGAATGGGACTATGTCCCTCGTTCCGCGTTTATTACTGTAATTATGCTGTGGCTGGTCTTTCTTGAGACACAGGCTGATGTGGTGTTTCTGGCCACACAATGTGCAGTCTCGCTTTTGACACGCAAAGCTGTTGTGGTCTCGTGAGAAACATTTCCAACAGCGATTTTGTTCTCTAAGTGCTTTTCGGCGCATTCTTTTATCGCTGACGGTACGGCATCGCGTGGATAAGTGATTGCCCTTGTGGCAAAATATGCATACCACACTGTAATTGGGTCGATAGTTGGTGTGCTTTGCTCTTGATTGCATGACCCTGCCGTTATTGTTATGG
The DNA here is from genome assembly GCA_000688135.1 of Ancylostoma ceylanicum. Lineage (NCBI taxonomy): Eukaryota > Metazoa > Nematoda > Chromadorea > Rhabditida > Ancylostomatidae > Ancylostoma > Ancylostoma ceylanicum. The sequence goes on along the minus strand of JARK01001405.1, from coordinate 388,145 downwards.
CCTAAGCAGTTCTCAGAGTGTGCTTCAGCGGCAATCCCTTCTTGAAGGAGTGCCAGTCGGCCGCCTTTGTTTTGGTTCGAGTGTAGTGTCTGTGAAAATGATGACAATGACACGCAGTTTTTATTTTGCTCCGTATTTTCGGCAATATTTTGAACGATTTCTGGATCGTCTTTAATTGGAGCACATACTTTTTGAGCTCTACTCCTCGGATATTCTGGGCGAATCTCTGTACTTTCATGAATCTTTTTGGATTCGTTGAGTTTTGCCGTTAAAACGGCGATGAGGTCCTCTGCCTCCGCTATTGATGTGTGTAGGTCAGATTCCTCTAGTATTTGGTGAATTTCTGCTAGAATCTCCCTTTTCTCTGAGTAGTCCTTGCAGTTTTTGTGCTCATCTTGTATCTCTCTGTACAGTTCTAGGAGATTCTCTTTGGCCTCCTTGATTTGCCGCAGGCTGCTCTCCAGCAAGGCAGTAGTAGTGCTATATTCTTCATTTTTTGCTCTCTCTTCATAGAAATTTACAAGTTTCCTCAGCAATTTTGAGCCAAGGATAATGGGCATTCTGTGGAAATGAAGCTCCATGGTTTTTTTTCAAAAACTTCTCTTGAGATTGCTACTCAAAAAATGCAGTTATTGGCACTGTAACTGGCTTGTGCGGGCGCAGTCAACTTTCCCGATTAGGCTGGAATGAATCGATATCAATTCGGCGATCCTTGATTGGAACCGTAATTTAGGGCACTTAGGCTCCTAGGTTAGACCTACGATTTGGTTAACCTTTTACGGCTAAGGGTGGGCCGTGAAGTTGCTCAAATGCGAGCTAGTTTTAGGGCACTTGGGCTCCTAGGATAGACTGGCTAACCTCTTGTGCAGTTGCAGAGCAAGGCACGAATGGTTTAGGGAACTTGGTCCCAAGGTTAGGCTTAAGTGCTAAGTTAAGCAATGCTAACCTCTTACGGCTTGGGGTGGGCCGTGAAAGTGCTCAGGTATGAGCGAGTCTCTTCTCCAGGCTTTGAGCGGGAGGAATGGCTTTGTTTTAGCCGATGCACCAGAAAATGTGGTGGATTTGTAGCTGGGAGGATGTTGGCTCCCTTGATGTGTTCAGTACACAATTTAGTCTCAGACTTTATTCGCTGGACTTGCACTCGGCGGTGCAGTGGTAGATAATGCTCACATGAAAGGGGCGTGGTAAGGTAAATAACATCAAGCATGTGGGCGAGGCCCATAAACGTATCAGTGAGGTCATAAACAATGGCCCTCGTGTGGGCAATGAAGGACTATGTTAGATACTACAGACTACTTCTAAGGAAGGTGCCGTGTATACCGGCACATTCCGGCGCGGTAAAACAAAGAGAGCAAAGAGAAACCACAAAGGAAAAGCAAAATAGAGAAATCATCATATACAAGGAGGAAGATCATACGTGTGGACACATAATTGGTTCGATTACCGATCTTTTCTTCCGCGAAGCACTCATTAGCGCAGGTGCATATCGTCCAAGCCATGATGTCATCAAGTCGAGTAGGAGCAAAGTGAGGGCTATGCAGGTTTGAAGATGTTAGTGGCAGGAAAATGACGGAGCGACGAGGGGCGAGAGTCCATGGAAGAGGAGAAATCTTTGAGGAAAGGTTGTTATTGTGCGAGGGGTATTTTAACACCTTTCTTGTCGCGCTTTTTGCGCTGATGATGGTTGAGAAATCATCCACTACAGCAGAGTATACCGATGCTGTGGTACAATCGTGAATTTCGACCATACTGCGCTCAAATTCTCCTGTATGTACGTATGGCTGTGCGCGTACTTTTGCCGCTGTTGCGCATAATTTTGCCAGTGGCATGTTGAGCATCATGAGTAGGTCTTTTATGATGACCCCACTATCGGCTTCAAGAGCGACGTCAGATTTATTAGGCATAGACATAGATTGTCTGGAGCTCACCCTGCTATTGATTGTATCACATTCTTTACTGCAACTAGGTACGCTATTACGGCTGGTAATGCTGACCGCACGTCTAAAATCCGCTTCTTCTGCACTGGACTTCCCATTACTTTTTGAATCTGGAAGATTAATTGACTTATTAGGCAATCCATTCTGTTTCCTCGACGGTGCAAGTGAACAGTTGCCATTCAACTTTGGCACGCTTTCGAAAGTCTGTGGATCTTCTGCAGAGAGTACCTCACTTATTCGTGAATCCAGGAAATAGCTGCTGCAACACTGTCTGCGACTCTCCAAAATTTGCCTGCAGTTGATCTGCGCCATGTGCACTTTGGCATCAGTGATTTGCTCTTCCAGTGCCTGATTGAACAACACTGCCCTGTTAATCACTTCATAGAAGCCTATTTGTGTGTCAAGTTCCTCTATCTCGAGCAGTATTCTTTTCTGCTCAATTTGTGACTCCTCTCGTGAATATAGTTCCTCCACATCATCAATTTCTGACTGGAGAGCGCATACGGCAGACCGTATCTGCGTTAGACATGATGTTGATTCACGTAAGACTCTATAGCATTGATCTTGTCGCTCTCGATCACTTTCTGAATACAAGAATTCTTCTCCATGCAACTGATACTTCTCGAGTAAAGTGGCGAGCGTATTTGAGCTCACAGAAATCGCCTTCTTATGGAAATGAAGGGACATATTGATTTTTTGCCTAGGAAATTTTCCTGAGACTGTCGCTTTTTGCATCGCTTGATATCGAAACCTGCCGAGCTGTGAGCCCTCCAGCAGTTAGCTGATTTGCTGTTCTTTCGAGCAAATAGTTCAGGACTATTTTAGTCCAAGGTTAGTTTCATATGTCTAACCTCTTGTGCAGCTGTTGGGACCAATGCATGAATGGATTTAGGGCGCTTGGTCCCACGGTTAGGCTTAGTCGCTAACCTGTTGTTGCGCAGTTGCTGGAAGCAAGGCGCAAAACCGATTTAGGGAACTTGGTCCCAAGGACTAGCTTTAGGCGCTAACCTCTTGTGCAGTTGCTGAGCAAGGCACGAACAATTTAGGGCTCTTGGTCCCAAGGACTAGCTTTAAGCGCTAACCTCTTGCGCAGTTGCAGGGTGCAAGGCGCGAATAATTTAGGGCACTTGGTCCCAAGGTTTAGCTTTAGGCGCTAACCTCTTGTGCAGTTGCAATGGCAAGGCACGAAAGTACTCCTGGCACCAAAGTTGTCACGCTTTGATGCGGGAGATTTGATCGGCTGATTTGGCCGATGCACCATAAAATGTGGTGGCTTACTGAGGCGGTTGGGTGGCGCCTTTATTTTGGGAGGATGGGTGGCTCCCTCGTGTGTAGAACACGGTTAGGTACGGATCTTTATTCGTCCGACCTGCACCTGGTGGTGCAATGGTAGAATGCTGACAATAAATGGGCGTGGTGAAGCACATAACATGAGGTATCTGGGCGAGGTCCACAAACATATGACTGGGGTCATAGATAATGGCCCTTGTCTGGGCAATACAGTAGAATGTAGATACTACGGAATACTTGTAAAAGAGGTGCCGCTTATACCGGCACATTCCGCCGCGGCAAAACAACTAGACAACAAGGAAACGAGGAAGAAAATGCAAATTTCACAATCATACAGGAGCAAAAATAACATACGTTTTCGGACACTAGTAGGACTAGAATAATCTCTTTCTGTGCGGCGAGTCCTGGCACACTGGTTGATCGTCCGATCCATGTAGTCGTCGAGTCGAGGTGTGAAGTGGCGAGAGGATAATAGAATAAGGGCGTGATAACGTCGAGGAATAGTCATCGGTAATAGGTGCATCTCAGCTGACAGATAGTCACATTGTCGAGAGCATGTTGAGAACCTTTTTGCAACCACTTTTACTATGAGAAGCGGGTGCTGAATCGCAACAGTACATCTCTTTGGTACCGTGGCAACGCTTTCGGAACTGAATACGTGTTTCCGTACACGTTTGCGTAAACCCATGTGGCATATTTTTGCCTGTGGGGTCTTCGGCGCAGCCCGTAGAATGGCAATGTCATTACTTTCGCGAGTGACCTGCGGCTCAAAAGAAGGTTCTGCTAACGCCGTTGTTTCATAATCTTGACTGCTTGGATCAATGGCACTATCGATAGCGTGAATTTTGCTTTCTGACAATGTCGTCTTCACTTGTTCTACAGTGACCTTTTCAGCGATTTTCACTTCAATAGAATCGGTTAAGTTGTGAATTGTGGCACTGCCATCTCTGATGCAGTTGACTGCATTACAGTCGATAAACTCCGGAGCATATCCAGTATCTTTTCTCTCTTTTTTGGCATGTGTTGCACTCTGTTCCGGACGGAATGGTGTTGGAGTAGTACAACGTGTTTGCAATGCCAAACTTATGGTCTTGTTGGGCTTCGTTGCGTAAAATTTAAAAATCGCCAATTTTTCTTCCATCGCGAATGAGAGTACTTCCGCATCACTAATTAATTGGTAGAAGTTTGTTTCTTTTTCAAGATTTTCCATTTCCAGCAGAATTTGTTTCTGCTTTACTTCAGACTTTATCTGGAGGTAGTAATTCTCCGTATTATCGATTTCTGATTGGAGAGATTTTATACCAGCTTTTAACTGCAACACACATGATGATAGCGAATGCATTTTTTCGTACAACGTTCCGTATTGTTCATGTCTACCTTGTGCAGATTCGGCTTCTTCATACGGCGAATACTTTTTTAGTAGATTTTTAAGTGTGGTTGAGCTCGCTAAGATCTCCTTCTTGTGGAAATGAAGCGACATATTCGGCTATTTCTCAGCCTTTCAGCAGGTAGGTTGCTGAATCGATACTTTTTTAAGGAAGTATTTTAGAGCTGCTGGAGCCTAGGGTTAGTTTTGGCGGACTAACCTCTTGTGCTGCTCGTGGGAGCAATGCACGAATAGATTTAGGGCACTTGGTCCCAAGGACTAGCTTTAGGCGCTATCCTCCTGCTGGAGCCTAGGGTTAGTTTTGGCGGACTAACCTCTTGTGCTGCTCGTGGGAGCAATGCACGAATAGATTTAGGGCACTTGGTCCCAAGGACTAGCTTTAGGCGCTATCCTCTTGCGCGGTTGAAGAGTGCAAGGCGCGAATTTTTAGGGAACTTGGCCCCAAGGTTTAGCTTTAGGCGCTAACCTCTTGTGCAGTTGCAGAGCAAGGCACGAAAGTACTCCTGGCACCAAAGTTGTCACGCTTTGATGCGGGAGATTTGATCGGCTTATTTGGCCGATGCACCATAAAATGTGGTGACTTATTGAGGCGGTTGGGTGGCGCCTTTGTGTATGGGAGGATGGGTGGCTCCCTGTTCGTGTGTAGTACACGGTTCGGTACGGATCTTTATTCGTCCGACCTGCACCTAGTGGTGCAATGGTAGAATGCCAACATAAATGGGTGTGGTGAAGCACGTTACATGAGGTATCTAGTCGATGTCCATAAACATGTCACTGGGGTCATAGATAATGGCCCTTGTCTGGGCAATACAGTAGAATGTAGATACTACGGAATACTTGTAAAAGAGGTGCCGCTTATACCGGCACAGGTGCCATAATCGATCAGTAATTAAGCGCCCTCTGGTCAACGAACAGAGTCAAGGCCCGCGCAGATTGTTGCAGCTGTGTAGAAAAGCGCTGGACAGTGCAGGCAGATTTTGAAATCAGAATTTGTGCAAGGACTTGAGCTATCTAGAACTATCTTTGGAAATTCTCTGGGCAGTCATCCAACAAATTGAAGCTTCGCAGAAATTTGAGTCTCCAAAACCTTTTCGGCGCTCGACAGGAAAATTCCGTTAAACATTCGAAAAAGACTTTTGATCGTTTTGAGAAAAGCGGGAACGACACTTCACAGCGCTTCTTGACCGGCAACTACTAGCGAATCTAGTGCCAAGGTTTGAACTCCTAAGCATGCGGTAATGGATCGAGACAGGCACATATCCGAGATTAGTGCGATCGAACACGAATCTTGAAGATGGAGACGTTTCACCAAAGGTTCCATGAGGCAGAGAAAATTTTGTGCCACATGACTACATCTGTGTGAACCCTAAGGAAGGAGGTAGGTTAAATGTTACCTTGTTCCTGTGCATTCTCAAAGCAATCAAGAAAAATTATTACAGAAACTCAACCATGAAATTCAAACTCTTCAACGGAACATTCATGTTCACGAGATTGTATTCCTTCTTGAGAATGTGGACGCACTTCGGTGATTCCACTAGTTCATAAGCAGAAGTCAGGGCCCAGCTACCAGAACCTATCCGAAAATTCGAAACGGCGCTCCAGCGGAACGAGAACGATTACGAAATAAAGCTTAGGTCTGGTGTTTCTTCTCATGCGACAAAACTCCTTATAAAACTGGTAAAGTTTAATAGGATGGCAAGATGAAAAGTGGGTTGACCTTCGAGAAGTCTATATTTATTCGGTTTAAAATTTCATTGCAGTAGCTTTAGTGCTAGTGGTCTAGGCCGGAAACTTTTTGATACCCCTGTATATACGTGGTATGGGAATAATAGCTTCACAAAAACAGAAGAACAAAAAAGTAGGTAATCAGCGCTGAGATTAGGGTGCACAAACGCTTACATTACACAGGTGGACAAATAGATAACAACAAAAAAATTATGGCATTTGGCATCATAACGATAGCATGTCCCAATGAAAGCCGATGACAAGTTTATGGCACTCAAATAGCACACACTCATTCAAATGCTCATAAAATGGATGGACTCAATCGCGGAGTATGAGTTAACCAAATCGTTTGCGACAGGCTTAAAATTTTGAGAATAAGGCAGCCTCAGGAGTGGCTATTCCATAATTTTACGTCACTGCACCGTTTGAAGCAAATTTTCTTTATTTTCGACCTGATCCAGAAGGTAGCTCACCAGGACGATAAGAGAATAAGTCGATGAAAGAAGCAGCCCAATAGTTGCGATGGCGCTACAGAACGCAACAAATTAGCGGCTAAGTCATATAAGCTTGGCTAATGTTATTCAAGTACGCTCATTCTTGCTTTAGGTTGCATCCCAGAGCGTTTCTCTTAGGCTGCATTTACCAGCATGGAAGAGAGAGACTCTTTGCAGCTACCAAACACTCGTTTGTGTCACCTGATTCATACATGTTTTCGAGAGCGAATGTTACGAAGTTTTTAGGACCTCGGATCAACTTCCCTTTTCACCTATTTCAATTTTTGTGTTTCTCCTCAATTTTACTTTTTTATTCATCTTCATTTTTTATCATTTACATCAGTTCATGACTAAATGGTTAGAAGTCCTCCGAACGAAGTGAATTTTCTTAAAGGAAAATATGCTTACTAAAAGGACCTCAATGAATGAAAGAACATAAGCAACTGCGCCAAAGATGAAAAAAAAAACGACATTTTCACTGAAAACCACTTGGATGAGCAGAGAGCATAGATTTCGCACGAATGCTCGGTGGCTCCCCATTTTTAAGCCCACACGGAAGCTAGGATCGGAACCACGCTTCATGAGCTGCGGCGAATAATTGCGCGAGATTCGCTACGGAGTATCCTGCAATGATTGGCCTCCATGTGCAAGGCCCGCTACAAGCCCACCATCAATCTTTTGACGACATATTGCGCAAGTGAGCCATTTTCCGTCTTTCCTTCGACATTTCCAAAATATTAGCCGGCTGTCATAGAAAAAGACACAGCTGATCAAATACCAAAAATTTCCTACGTGGAGAAAAATGTAGACAAGAAACAGATTTCTCAAATTCTCACTTGGTCTTGACAGTGACTGCACTCAGTTTCTAAGAAAAACCTTCGAAAAGAAAAATGGCCAGCTCTCGAAAAGCTTCAAAATTCTAATAACTTCTTGTGGTGTAAAGGTTTGGAATTGACTGATTGATTTTAAAAAAGAAAAACTTGCTGGAATAGACAGCTATGATATTGAATAAATGTTCATGAAACCAAATCCTGTTGGAAAGATCTTAATCAGCAATATGAACGACATTCATTGATAAGATTTGCATGGATAGTTGTGACTGCAAAACCACTTCTGGCTCAAGTTATGCCCCACACAAATTGGAGTCTGAGACCCACATTAGAGATGCGTCGATTAGAGGTAGTTTTCAGAGGGATCGAGAGCTCTACCCTGCTTTTGAGCCGGATAAGCCTATGCATCCAGTCCTCATGGTGCCTTACTGTGGAGCCAATAGAGCAAAGAATTTTCTCCACACGGAGATAACAGGGAAAATGACCGGGTATGGACAAAGGACAATAGCATTCAAAAAGAGATTGATGTCTTCAACAGTGAGGCCAACTTCGAATCCCTTATCTGGGTTTGAACCAATGGGTCGCAATTCTGTAGAAAATGACAAACGTTGGACAACGCCGCTCAATCCGTGTTATTCGAGAAGATTTATGATTCATGGGGCGGCATAACTGCATTTTCCTACCTTCACAGCAGAATAATGCTGAATATTCAGAGGGGGGAATTATACGTCTAGACTATTTATCAAGTTGATATTTTAGGTTACAACGAACAAAAAAAAAGATGGTATGAGCACCACATAACATAAACGGCACATGGGACATGATGAAGTATGGTATCTAGTGGGCTACATATGCGCTACCTCATCAAATAGAAATTCCAAGCCAACATCAGACCAGTCACGCACGAGTCTTACAAAAAAAAAACGAGGAAGAGAATCATATCTACTGTAATGGGAACGCCTCTGGTGCAAAAATTGATAAGCTAACAAGCCCAAAGCTTTTCAGAAGCTCCCATTGACCAGTGACTAAGCGTCATCACCCATAAGAATGCCACACATCAGATTTAACATCATGGTCATTTGATGCACAACATTCTTGTCCTTGATATCAGCTCACACCCAGGCCAATTCTTACTCTATAGGCTTGCGGAGGAGTATTTCCAAAGCAATCTGGGTGAAAAGTAGTAATCGTTGGAGCGCGGAGTGACCATAATTCCTCTCTCCCTTGCCTTTTTTTGCTAAGCCGATTCTTCGAAAGGACATGGGTCTGCTTGGAAAATGTCGAATAACCTGCGTAAAAAGCTCTCCTTGAAGAATTTATGGATCCGATAGTTAAAATTTTATAGGCTGCCACACTCTTCGAACTTTTAATCTGTTTCTAACCTTGATACAATTTTATTTGCTTATCACAATAGATGATGCACACGGGAAGGTGATAAAGGGAAGGGAAGTGTTATAACAGCAGCAGAAAGAAACTAACGAAGTGAAGGCAGAATCAGATTTGAACCAGGGATTAAAAAGGAAACCACAACTATGGGAGACCAGAGTACAAAATCACAAGAGCACGTGACTAACCTTGATACAATAAAAACCATTACGAAGTTTGGATTCAGAATGGAGGAGCACTTCAGCAAACGATGCAAGGTATACAACGGCCTTGTGTTCACGATTACAACTGGCTTCTCTAGGGCACACACGTGATGCGAGTAAACTTCCGGCATTTCTGGAACGCATTCGCAAAGCAAAGAGCCATTGTTGAATTGAGTGTGGGATTGGAATAACAATGAATAGAGGCAGGGAACAATAGCAGTGTCAGAAGTGAGTCCCTAACGACGTTCATAATGCAATTTGTGGAGTAACACAATCCATGGACACTATATTTCTGCATGAAGTTTCAGAGCGCTTCAAATGAAAATCTCCCAGACGAAAAAGCCAAATATAGAGGAGTGATGAAATTCTGCCACGAGAATGGATCTTGTAAAGATGTCACGAAAAACGGAAATCCAGGGGGCACATTACATTGCATGCCTTTATGATATCTATTCTGCAATTGCGTGAACATCAACGATTGCGAGCCTGTGCTACAATTGGCAATCCCTCCTATACATCACTGACAAGTAATCAAAAATTCCACACATAGGATGGGAAGAGAAAAAGCATATTGTCTTAAAAGGGATGATTCACTACCACTGGCCGCCTTGGTTTACAAGGTAAACCATTACCATCATTGCTGAGTTCGTGGAAGCAAGACATTCATGGGAAAAGCTGAACCAAGTACTAACCAAACATTCCGTAGCGGCTGTTAAGCTGTTGTGCTTAAATTCTAACGCAGAAGACATGTTTTCAAACAGTGCAGTTGTATCATGATTTTCAACTCAGAGAGCGCACGAAAAAGCAAAAGTAACAGCTCGGCATACCACTGTGTTTCTCGGGATAGTCGAAGGCAAAAACTTATTGAAAGGGAAGAGCAGCGTCATTCAAACGCGGCAGGAAAAGTTACATCGAGGCAATGAATATTCAATTTGACCGGGGACTAAAAGGAGTCAAAACATATGGAGATTTCAGTGGTTTTTAGCGTAACACTCAAAATCCACCAAACCTCAACCCACTGAACCGTTCAGTTCGCTTGGTTTTCAAGCCTGCAGCTTTAACAGGGATTTCAGAGATCGTTGGGTCCTTCCCCGATATCCCTGAATTCTTCCCAAACCTACTTTTCCAAAGGGGAAAAAAAGAAGAAAGCACTAAAAGTTCATCAAGCCTATCAATGCCCACTTCTGTTCTTAGGACTGTTTCTTCATCGGAAAATATAATTATTTTTGCCTGGTAAAACGCCTTATTTACAAGAAAATTGGATTTTCTGTTCAATAATACCTTGTCATGCTTTAGAACATGCATTTCTCTGAACGGCTAGTGGGAACGATTCCAACATGCGTGGGAAGTATTCCAGTACAAAATCACATCTGTATATTCAAAAACACGGAATAATCTCGAACGAAAGATAACGTCACAAAAGCTTCTCGTGTACAAATTGTTCAGAAACAGAATGTCTGGAAAGTCCATAAGGCGCACGCAGATACATGTGACAAGTGAACGTGCAAAAATTGGATTTAGAAGACAATAAATTCAAGCCGCACTGCAAATTAATTATGTAACAAGGACAACGGATAAAGGAAAGGGTGACAGCTCTAGCATCGATTTTCAGAGTATAATAAAAAAAATTACCTGAACAATGAACAAATTAAGAGCATAGAGTTCTTCTAGATACTAAAACATCGCTGAAAAATATGTTTCTCCTATCTGTCCGCCATTTTTCATTGAAATGGGCATGTAGCTAAGGAACCGCTCGAATCTACACACAACTGGAGCGACAAGACCCCTTTACATCCTCAAACACAATTATGATTGTGAAGGGAACACAATGACCTGCCTAACCAGAACCTGGGACTGAATCATTAAAAAAAAGTATAGTAAGCACTCTAATCAAATACTCAAACCATAAACCAAAACATGTCGATGAATAGGGAATCCTAGCCCATATCACAACGCTTTCCTCAAACCTACATACATATAAGTATTCTGTGAGGTCCTAAAAACAACCACTTTTGGCTAGCATCCAAGCTTGGTCCTGGTAAAGTCGCAGTGGGGACGAAGCTGCGATTGATCAGCTATCGAAATCAACCGCTTCACAACAGTGAACGGAAATCAGTCGAGAAAGACAAGCCAAAGGTTACTCGAATAAAACTGAATTGGAGAGGCGATTTGTTACGTCCTTTAAAGCTCATCCTTCCCCTGTCGACTTGGAAGCACATGAGGTAAACAAGTAAACAATGGAGTTAGAATAGGACGACCAAACCGATGTCAACAATAGCAGCAACAACAGAGAATCCCTCTGCTCCGCTTATTCGTACATGTCATGAGCAGGCGGTGTTTTCGAGGCGAAACGAGGCTAAGATAGCATAAGCGCAGAAATGTCAAACGCATGTCCGCACAGAGCCGCCAGCACACAACCAGCTAAAACTTCACGGAATATCGCAATAAGCGGGATGGGACGGGAAATTCAACCGTTACTTGGCAGAAGCATACAAGTCTACATCCTCATCTGCTTAGGGCATTCTCTCAGATCCCAAATGAAGTGTTCAGCAAAAGTTCATACTCATCCAGAACGAAGCAATAACAACCTCTAGGAAGAATTTCTCAGACCGCATTCTGCACGCAATTGCACACTCCTGCAGTCCCTCTGGACCGATTCACACTTCATGCTAGCGACGTTTGTCCAAAACAATAAGATTAAAGGCTATGCATGGTGTGTTGCTGCCGCTGCGAATGGAGCTAAAGTAACAACAGATGGTTGCGTTGATAGTGCTACCACATGAGAGCAGTTCGAGTGACCTCTGCGCTGCAATTCGGGCGCTATACGAACGAGATTTGAAAGTTTCAGAAGGAAAATCATTCGTGTCTGACGTCACATGTCCTAAGTACACGACGGAAAAGGAAGCTCTTCCGCTAGCATATCACGAGGAAAACTACGTACACCATATGCGACATCCATTCTCCCCGAAATCCTGCATGCCTTCTTCCAGGGGTTGGTTGTAACATATTTCAAGTTAGAACGGATCGTGTGAAGAAGTTGGGAGAAGGTATGCAGCTTTGTTGAGTAATTATGTTGCCCTAACAGATTTTTTAAAATGCATACGATAATTAAAACGCTTGTCTAGACATACCCAATGAGCACGTGCCGGATGACAGAGCGCAACGAGCTGACATCGCATGCTTAGCAACGACTACTTTTCTCGCATCTTCATCGGCACAATCCCTCGCATCTCTCTTGAAGTGCTTCCACATCGGGAGAAAAGTTGCACTCTGAGTGGTGTCCTATCGTGAAATTCGGGCTAAACGAGCACTACTTCATGGTAATTAGATGGAAATTAGGCAAGATCCATTTCAAACAGATGATGAACTCAAAACGTTCATGTAATCCTAATAATCTTCAAAAGGACAGCTTCATTTTTCTGGAAGCAGGATTCTAGCCTTTTTTTCTTCTAAGTTGTCGCGTCGTAAAAGGAGCTTTTCTTATATGAATGTCCGAAACAGCCATGAGGAATAGTTCTAGGAAACTCAAAACGGAGCAAAGGGCAAAGCCGCTTTCGCAAATGTATGCGTGCGTCTGACTTGTAAAAATCGCCCTTATTCAAGGAGTATATGCCTTGACTGGTCTCGCTGTAAAATACTCTACACGTAAGTGAGCGCGTTCCACGCGTGATTGACGCTCGCATATGGTACAAAATGTTCTTATAGTGATCAAGAATTGTAACTCGGCACATGAATCCAGTGACTAAGCGATTCAGCAGCTTACTGACTTGGAGATTTTCGAGCATATTAGACGTGGTAAATAATCGAGTCACTCACTTATCCAGTAGAATTAAGGATGAACGACAACCATAAACAAGCAAAACAAAAAATAGGAGGGAGACACCCCCTTCGAAAAGAAGTAATCCATGGTTAAAAAAAACTAATTTGAATTCTAATTCCAATTTTTCAACATTCACCTACTGGGGAAAACGAGATGAGATCTAGGTCGGGGAAGCCATCTTATCATCACGGGTTTTAAAGGACATGAATTTGACTTCATCCCTTTACCAAGAAGGCTCGCCGGTGCAAGACTCTCTCGTTTTTATTCAGCTTCCGGGAATTCGTTAAGAGTACATCACAGAAGAGTTTGCGTGCTAAACAGGTAAAACTTTCAACAAACTATCTCTGCACAGAGTGATACAGTACTCTCTATGAAGTGTCCAATAATTATAAAATCTCCGGAGTCTCCGTGTACACCCAAGAGCTATTTTCAATAAAAACAAGTGCTATCAATGGCAGTCATTTTGAAGAGATTTGCCTCTAATGTACACTACGCTTTGAAAGGGTTCTTGCCTAGCACTGTCCGATGGAAATTTTTATTTTGAGACAACCTTTATTTCGAACTCAGACCCTGGTTCCGTAACGAATACTAATTCAATTACATATTTATTTGATGATCTATTACTGCCAGAGCTAACGATAAATTCACTAGCAATACGGCAAAAGAATGCGAATAGGCATCTGAATGCGCGAATCATGCAGCATGAAATATCTAACGTAGATCTTGCTCTTCTTTCTCAGTTGAGAACTTCTTCGAAACTTTATTCGATCAGATAAATAATCAATCAAATAAAACTTCGACGAATTTTTCAACCGTACTGAGAAAAAAGGATAAGATCGTTATCAAATGAGATTTCGGGACAGCAGCATTTTAAAATATCTAACGTAGAGTTCAACAAAGATGGAAGAAAGAATTCTCGAGAAGATTTGCCGAGGGAGCTTTCATACTGTTTACAAGAACTCTAGGTCATACATAGCACATCTCTATTGGAAGCTTTCTTTCTGGTTGATTCTTCGAGAGTTATGAGGAGCAAATGACCGTCGTTTCTGCTCGGAAACACGTTCAAACTTACAACCTTCCGCATAAACACCCATTGGAGCTGTTTTCAGTGAATCCATTAAGAAATGTGTGAATAGTCTACCCGTCGCACATTTTCGCAGGATCCGTTTAGCACGATAAGTTTGATAATGAAATGCCCAGAGAACGTGGTTGAGAGCGTCGTCTGTGTTACTCCGCAGTGAGTAATTATTTCCACACCTTTCAACACATCTACGCTGTAATTTATGTCGCTACCTTAACTTGGAATCATGGACTTGGAAGAGATCCTTAAACTGGATTACGGACAACACCCGCGATAATTTCCATGTCTCAGAGTAAGAGCGATTCGCAGCCTGAATAGCGGCCCCAATCGCTGTTTTTGTTTACAAACATTCTCTCTCCTTATGACAGGACTCTCTTTCAGCAACACCTCTTTCCATTTTTTCAACAACCACCCCCCCCCCCCCCCCCCCCCC
>JARK01001405.1:325359-373369 GCA_000688135.1 Ancylostoma ceylanicum | reverse complement strand
CCCCCCCCCCCCCCCTCCCCGCAAACAGCCATCCTTTCCGAATGAGGTGGGACAGGAACCAATCAAAGCCGTCTTTTCGGCAAGATTTGATGGAGCTGATCATTGCGTTCATTCTCACCTGATGTTTGACCTAATATTATAGCGAAATTTGAAAGAGCAAAACCAGCGTGGGTGCAGCGATTACTGGAATCATTTTTTTTCCATCAACTCAAAATCAGAAAGAAATTCAAGGCTGTTATCCTCACTCATGTGGAAGCAAGCAAAGTATGTCGAAAAAATGGTGCAAAAGCGTCCCATATGTATGAATGGATGATACAGGCATGAAAAATCGAGGCGAGTAGACAACAATGAGAGCAGTGCAAAATCCAACGCCCAATTGTTGTTGCGTGAGGTACAATTTTATAACATGGAAAGCCGTATTGTTCTTGCTTCATGGAGGTAGCAATAACCAGCTTTTCATTTGACATTTCATATTCATATTTCGCGGCTCATGCAACAACAATGGGACTACTACCCAAATTCAGTCTGTTCTCAAAGTTCTATAAGAATATTGCCTTACTATACAGCAGTAGAGCTCCTCGACGAATATCTCCGCAGAATTCCTACACAGTCTTTCTTAAGGATGGCATGTTGTACTTACTGCGTCAATTAGTGTACAACTCTAGTCATGCGATAATGGGCGGAGCATCGCCCGAAAGGCTCAATTTAGTCATTGCATTGACGTACGTAGTCACTCCAGAGGAGCTATCGTGAGAAAATCACACCCTCAAGTGTAATGAAGCCATATGAGCGGAGGGTCTAATCGAAATGAAATCTCCAGCAAACACGACCACTATCATCACTCTTAAATTTGGTTAACTGATGATGAGAATAAAAACACACATTATAACTATTACCAAAAAAAGACCAATGTGGATGCAATTATAAAATAATTTCTTCACTCCTACTGGAAAACTCAGCAGGACTTCATTCTAGAGACAAGAAAAACAGGAAAAATCCGAATGAAATGGAGAATAGATATTTCATGGAAATGTGGAGATGCAGATTGCAGTTCGGCAACAAAGGATAACATGCATACAGAGTGACCCCAAAGTCTTGGAAACCTGGGGAAAAGAACGAACAAGCTATTCCAAAGATAAAGTCTTAATTAGATAAACTTGCAAATATCGAGGAAGCAACGCAAACCAGGCATAAGGTTCCTTTTTTTTCACTCCCCGCGGGAGGGATTCGTCACAATCTGGGCATGTTTCAAAGGAAAATACATCATTCAACAGGGAATTCTTGAGGCATAGGTCCAACAAAAGTCAAGAACCAGGAAAAATATTGCCATGCAATCTGCCTATGATATCACACAAATTCTGCATCAAACTCAAAACGAAAACAAATATTACATAGCATATCCAAAATGTTTATCACTGGAAATGCTAGCAAAGGGGAAAATGAAATTTTTTTTGGAAAAAAAAATTGAAGTTCAAAGTACGGATCCTGGGTGAATGGAGAAAGGTATTTCTCCATTAACTCAGGACTCGTGCAGAAAAAAGACATGGCAAGTCTTTTATCACGACCCTAGATTTTTCAGGAAAACCTGCTCAAAAAATTTTTATACATATCACGCTTAGCAGCGAAGTGTTTCGCTAAAGCGTATTTTCTAACCAAAACTGCACACTAAATGAATTTCCAGCACAAGAGAGACTTCCTTGAGACTAAATAGTAGATCTCCTTATGTGGATTCCCAGTCTTCCCCGTACTACACAATGAGGATGGGAGAATCGACCCAATCAGCAGCAGAAGGTCTATCTTTAGCACTTGTTGAAATAATATCACGAGATAATATGTAGTGTGCGACAATAAATGGAAAGATGCGAAGAAACTGATAAATAGATTATGGAGAGCAGGTGACCGGTAACTTAGGAACAATACTTCATATCAACGTCCGAGCGAAGTGCGGAGCAAGTCTCAACAATTACTACTCCTATGAAAGGTACCTCGTCCTCAATTTTCCTGAAAGTTGAAACAACTACAAGAATTCAAGAAACAGCAACGTCCTGCGAATTTAAAGAAAGACCAAACAAACAAAGCTCCGTGGAATCTATAGGTGCACTGGATGCAACAAAAAATCGAAGTGACGCCTGAAGCAGGCCAACAACAAATCAGAGCTCCTAGCAAATCGAGTCACGAACAAAAGCATTGCCAGTGGGCGACGTTCTAGCTCCTCGCCTTGATTCTACCCATCCTTTCCTCTTCTTCGAGCTATTACTCCAGCTGCCTTATACAAATGAGATGAAAGTTTCAAAAATGAAGGACAAATGCAACAATTTTTCCAGCGCAGTGAGAGCAGATAGAGGCGCAATCACCTTGGAATGGCATGACCTTTCGAGGAAGAATATATGCGCTTAGCATCACTGAAGCAGCATCATTAGGCTACTGACGCATCAGCCGGCATAGAAAGGGGCAAGTTCGACGACCACCGCCTTGGGACGTCAGTGGGGTGCACAAGCAACATTATAACACAACTGTGTCCAGAGGCACACCATGAACAATCCCCAATGATTCCACAAACTTCTCTGATAACGTAAATTTTTGATGTCGAAGTACGTCGATGCGCAACAACGCAATCCTAATTTGCAAAAATCGAAGCATTCAGTACGCATATTTGTCACTAAGGCTTCCGAAAAGACGCAGCATCCTAATTAAATTTACAGTCAAGGAAAAAAAAACTCCAGCAAGCCACTTGATAAACAGGGCTGATGAAAAACGTCTGCCTGTAAAACGGAGACTTCATAAAAACTTACGCCAGCTTCGTCAGAACAGATATCAGCGTAAGCTGCTCTATTTCTAGTTTAAAAACTTAACCAACTAACCTGAGCACATAGCTCCAGTACTGCTGTTCCGTTAGTGCTACAAGCAAATCTTGATCCATAAGCGTAGAACCGTACTCTGACTCGATCATCAGAGCATCCAAATGAGAAGGATTGTAGTATTTCGCTAATGCTTGCAGATGGCTGCGGTGCACAGGGCAACCAGCTGCACGTAGAATCGTTACAAGCTTGGATTCGTTCGATGCGATAGCCGCCAATAAAAGTTCTCCATCTGACCAAACCTACAAGAGAAAATTGATTGTTCAGAGAAAACCCAGGCATATGAAATCACAGGAGGTACAAATACCTTTCCCATAGGTACGTGACAATGCATCAAGAATCGAGCCAGATCACAAAAAAGTTCAAACTTCTTCCTATGGCACAACATGAGCAACAGATCAGCAAAACATTGCTGCAGGCTACAACAGGAAAACTGGTGGTAGCTCAAGTAAAATACCTAATTAAATGCAAACAAAACGTACCTGTCATTATTAATTATATTCGACGCGAAAGAAAAAGTAAGATCATAGGCACTCTCACTACGTTGAAGAACGTGAATCAGATCCTCAGTAATCTTCAATAGACTAGCTGAAATTTTTGGACTCTAGCGAACATATTGATAATGAAGTTTTCAATAATATCAGAAAGGAACCTCTTATCACATGTTTTTTCTCTTTTGCCTTGAGGAGCGGATAAATTGAAGCGCATAAATTAAAAACGAAAGATGCGCCATTAGAAGAGAGCAGTCTTACATTTGTGGCAAGGAGCTAGTGAGAAGATGAGGCCATGGAACGAATCCAAATACAGCTTAGGAATATAATGAGGCTAACTGTTGAGAAGAATACTGATAATCGAGACCATGTATTGAGAACTTTGAGCTTACAAGAAGGCTACATAGAGGATGGAACACGAAGCGATTTTATAACAACGTGGAGGTTATTGAGATGTCTCGCAGAGAAAAATGCCATGAAAAAAGTTCAAATGTGGATGTAGGCTCAGATGCAAAAAGTGGTGAGTGTGAGGAATGCCGTAGACGAAGCGGGACTTGAAGAGATGAATTCACCTACGAGAAGTTCCATGAGTGCCAAGCCCTGTACATCGCCGAAAAAATAAAAGGCGCTGACAGGAGATGAAATAATCATAACCACCTCTGAACTCTTATTCCTCGTTGTCAGGTACAGATAATGATGAGATTCCTGCGATAAAACTGCGTTTTAAAAACAATCATGAGAGTCTACCTTATGAACGGAAGCCAAGCTAGAATAGCCAACACTAAGAAAAACTAAAGAGATAGTGAGATGCGGACGTTCAGGCTGACAAATAAGCATCTTTCGCAGTCCGTTAAGGAGCATGCATTATATCAAATCGAATTTTTTCTTGATGGTACAAATCCCATATTTGCACGCTTATCCTTGTGTTTGGCGAGGTTTCTGCAAATAAAATATTTTCAAAAAGAAAGTAAAATGGACATTCATTCTTTTCATACCGTGCTATTTGCCTTTTTCGCTTCTTAAATCCTCTCTGGTAATATTCGGCCAGTAGTTCCTTTCTCAGCACCTGATCTGCAATTAAATTACGAGAAATTAAATTTTGGTTTCTTCGTCGACAAAAATGTACGCATACCTCCACCTGGAAGATCACATTCGTTTCTCTCCCGAAGCCCTTTATACCACACTTGTTTGGTCCGCATTGAAACATAGTTTTCGTCCTTTCGAACATTTTGCATGTCCTGAATAATACTTGAACCGCAAGAAAGATGGGGCCGAAGGTAAATTACCTCATAGAATTTTCTAGTGTCTGTTTCCCGAGCTATGTTACGAGTCAAGCATATGTGGCCTATTGAACACGGGTCCTCCAGAAACTCGTCGCCAACCACCTGAAAAGCTCAATTAGATTGGGTCATCCGCATCCAATTTTGTGATCCCTACCCGAATCTTCACATAGCTGCCTTGCGCCTGGCACCTGATGCAGCGATAAACGTCATGGCTTTTATTGGTTCTCAGATGTGAGAAAGAGTACACCATTCTTGTCTCTGGAATACTGTAAACCAGAACATCGCGCTTTCCGTGCTTACTTACCTCCCTCTTTCCAAAAAATCGGCTAGAAGAAGCGGCCACTTGTGCGGGAACCTGCGGAGATGGTGCAGGTATCTCTGACATTGCAAATTTTTATTTAATTTTGGTTAGATAATCGAACTCAAAGAAAATCTCTTACGCTCTTGGGAAACTATGGATGTAGAGGCGCTCGTATAAGAAAGAGTAGAAGTCTGCAAAGTTTCTTGAGAAACCGAGTACAACTGCACACCTACAAAAATATGTGTGAGGGGTAATTTTTAGTACGAGAATTCTAGGAATGGAACGTACTTGGTGCAGTGCCGACGAAGGTCGATTGCTGGAACCACGGAAAAGTCTGTGTTTCGTATAGCGCTGGGTAATATTGAGGAAAATAAAATTGATTACTGGACTGCGAAAAATTCTGATAAGTAGTGTTTTGTTCTAAATTAGCTGTAGGGCTATGTAGGAAGGATACTTGAGGGGGAAGTGAACCGTAAACAAACGATTGATAAGGGATCATAGTGGAAGTGATGCGCATCAGCGCTAATCGAGTCCATTAAGAACAAATCTCTTTTCCCTGAGGACCTAACACTCAGATATTTCACACATCAGAATATTCCCTGATACAGTATCAATGCTGTGCTGCTGGAGGTCACGAGGTCAAGATCATAGTGATCATATTGTTAACACGAACGACAATTAATTCAGGAGAAGATAAACCTGATTTCTATTTTTTATGTATTCTTTATTCATCGTCACATAGGTATTTTGATTTTTTTAAAATATGAATATGTGTTTTTCCCGAAAAATACGGTTTGAAATAACAGCGAAGCCCATTTAGGTGGCCTTCTGAAATTCCTCCTGAAATTTACATTCCAACGTGCTGGATACCTTAAATACTCTTCAAAATTTCATTGTGTTCCATTCTGTGATGAGCAAGGCTAATCCTCGATCGATAGCGCATTGGCTGTCCTGATTATCTGGAATGGAGCTCAGAGGTCACGTTGGACGTCTTCGCTGGCAAGGATCCAAGGAATCAGGTTAATTACGCTCACCAAGCGATCAATGTGGGCGGGGCTAGCAAGGAACGGTGGTGGAAGTTAGGTAATCGTTAACAAGGTGCGAGACTCATTAACGAGGTGCGAGGCGAGTCTCGCTAATTGCTTTTCGTATGAATAGTCACCCACCCGGTGCTCTTTTCATCAATCTGCAAGGATATAGAGAACGGAATCGATTGTTCGACATTCCTTTCTTGAAAAGAGGGTCGACACTGAAACGACCATTTTATACATACAGTGAAAGGGCAATCGCTGTTGCACTGCAGGCTAAATTGGTCTTTGGTTATATATATTTTTCAGATCATTCATAACGCCTACTGTATCTCAGTTTTGTGCGTATGCTAATAGAATATGTCGTTTTTTTTTCTGCACTCATAGCATTCCTTCACCTTCGCTTTACCGGTTTCGAGCGAGAATGATCTCAGTTTTTCATTCCTTTACCTCTGCTACCTGTCGTAGGTACCCTACCAGACCTGGGAAGATAGATGACGAGGCAATGTCCCTCTCGTTTTCACGTGTCTTTTTAGCGCCGACATTTCCGATCCATATTTTTTCATGAAATTTTAGAGGACTTCCTTTTTCTTGGATATGATTCTCGCACGAAAACATGAAATCGAAAAAAAAATATTATGAAAACGAAAAAACGATCGAGAAATCCACCAACTCAGAATGGAGATATGGCTTTGAAAATGTTCAAGTAAAAAATGAACAATCAGTAAAAGAAGCAAGACAAAAGCGCCAGATTGTTACTCACGTACGTTTTACCTTATGCAATAAATATAATAATTGCCGATCCAATATAGGATCGATCGACAGTCAGCTGCACCGATCGCGATGCGTGCGCCAATGACAGCGGAACCGCTGGTACGGCACACGCGCTCGCAAAATGACTACTAAGCGACCAAACATTCATTGGCAAAACCTTTGAAGGATGAAGCATGCGACCCCATAGCGTTATGACCACAGAAACGCTGCGAAGCCAAAATGAACGAAACATGCGGTAAGAGTATACGCTCCACGTTATCAAGTTAACTAGTCTCCGCCTCGACAATGGGCCCACAACGCCATGAAGGGTCGTCAACTGATGCGATGTAGGGACCACATGTGGGTGACAAGAGACAGTATCGCAGCAAAAACGCGAGAGACACCCCAAACTACAACGTTTAATTTCACGGGAGTAGGAATTGAATTTTCAAAGAAAAATGATGCGAGATTGAAAAAACGCACCTGGTGATTACAGTGTGAACAACAAAGAAACAAAACGCCAGAATTACGTACAGCACAGCGGAGATGAGTCAGATGCTCAGGGCATGCACTACAACTAACGAGCCATCCCTATTCGGTATGAAAGAGATAATTGAAGAACTAGAGCTACCTACATAGGCTGAAGACTTGAAACTGACCGTATCCGAAAAACAATTACAGAATAGACAAGAGGCATGTCTTAGGAAGAGACCCTGGTGTCGACAGCACAGCGATCGTGGTACCCCTACGTCAGGGCTTTCAAACGAAGAAGTCACCTTTTCCCAGCATCTTGTCACTGCAGCGCCACGAACAGTCCTTGCAGAACATCGAACTCCTGAATTTTGAAGAAACAACTATTGCGGGGTAAGGAATTTTGTGTTCTGTGTTGACTTCACGAAAAATTTAACAACAGATAAAAAATATGACGTATAGATCTCTCTGTGATGTATGGCACACCAGCTTTCTGTTGCATGGAAGAAATAAACTAACTAGAGAAAATGGAAGTACGTCTGAAAGAGAAAGTCTAAAACGGATGAATTTCAGAAGACATCACTTGGCTTCCTTGATCTGGCTAGAACTTCCCAAGGTAACCACACCTTACTATGCAACCTTCACCACATACTACACTAGTCGCGCGATATGACGGCCGCATCTATTCCTACTCAAGCGACTGCGCGAGCGTGCGCGGCGCGACGGGTGCCTCGAGTGGATCCGCGGCCGTCCTTTAAAGGCAGCACCCGCGGAAATCCTCGCGTTGGAGATTTCCCCGAATTTCGGGGTTTTTCGGGACGGCAAACTCATAGGCAGGGATGAAACTGCGTGAAAAACGCAATAAACGCAAGAAAGGAAGGCGCTCTTTCCCGCTTGCCGAAGACGCGGACGAGTGCTCTGCTGTAGGGTGTGCGCGCGTCCCGCCACGAAACCCTGTGAATGGTACGAATTGCACGCATCCACTGCGGCAGACCACCCACTGCGATAGCGTTAACCGGCGCGTCGTGCCGTTGAAAACCCGGCGTGGCCGCGACAGCGATCCTTGTTTCTCTGCAGGTAGGTCATCATTCATTGTGTTCTTTTCACATTTGTGATGTGCTCACTCTCTATTTTACGAATTGCACCTCAGCTCCGAGTCGAGGATTTCGGCTGGTGCTGCCTTTAAAAGGCGCCGAGTGGAATCGAGGCTGTCCTTTGAAAGGAGGCGGCTGAATGCATGGTAGCTTCTCTGCAGTGTATTAGAACTGGGATGGCAATGATAACATACAAGAACTGCGAGTCCTGAGCATTATTTTAGCTAGAAAGAGAAAGATAGTCGCGAAGTAGTTCAAATGCAAGAACGAAGAGTGAATTGCTGCAACATGGCATTCGTGAGCAGTGTAGGGGTGTTTAGCGGTCTTGATTGTTTGTCCTTTCATCCCTTTCATTCCTGATTGTCTTTTCCTTATCTTTGGTTTGGTTCACAATTGAAACTTCATCTAGGCCTACTTCAACATGTCTCGATTTTTTCGACGAAATTCGATATATGTAAATACGTTTGCTGCCATTTATTTTGTCGCATGAGCAGCAGTCGTCCGAGTTGAATTTACACTGGCAATTTTGAAGCATAGATACTCACATGTGTTGAGCAAAACCGTTTGTTTTTCGCAAATACACACACCTAGAAAGACGTTCTTCACTAGATAGCAGGAAGAAAAATTCAATATGCATTCGAGTTCTTTCCATGTAAGCGTAATGAGAAATTTGATTGAATGAAATTCAACTACTAGCTCACNGAGGGGGTTCTCGCTCGAGCGGCGCGGTCGCGCCACGTTCTGTTCGAGGCCGCAGACGGGTCACCGCCATTGACGCCCACTGTACACTCTGCCAAAAAGCAGTTAATAAAAGGAACTGATAAGAAACAGCGAGATTTTATAGGAGCCCCCGAGTTACCTGCACTTCGCCACTTTCACTATCTGCGCATCCACATATCTTATTGTTACTGCTGCTCCAATTTTTGATCGATGATGTGGTGTGGAGCAGAGTGCGGCTGTGGACCAGTGGTCTACAGTGAACTCTAAACGGCCGTAGACACGGGGCGGGACCGCGGAGCGGAAACTGTGGTTGTCTGCGGCACCTCCCGAGGGAGCGGGAAGTCATGACGTATCAGTTCCTCTCTGTGTCTCTACCCAGTAGGCCCGCCGCCTCGGTGCACCAGACAACCAGAGTACTCGCGCCGCGGTCCGGCCTCTTATCTGCGGTCGTTTGGAGCTCACTGCAGGTAGTACGACAACCTTATTCATTGATACATTCCATAACAAAAAGTTTCGAAAGCAACAATACATTTAACGAACGGGGCAGAAGTAAGGAATAGTCCACTTCAAAAAGTCTTTAAATTTTAGAGGCAAGATTCCAAAAATTTTCGGTGCACTCTGAGAATTGACAAGGCTCAAGCTTCGGTGTCCACTCTACCCCACGCGGAGTGTACACTCTGCGTCGTTATCGCTCGCATCGACTTTGATACGTATCGATTATTCTTGGTTAATGCCGTGTCGCCTGCTCATGATGGATAGGTATCCATATAGGTGCTAGCGACCAATGCAGGGTGCTATACTCCGTATGTAGTATAGCAATAGAGCACCTTAGCGTTCAACTTTAACCTTGTGCATCGTGGGAGATAAGCAGTTGTGCTGCCTGGTTAAGCAGAAAGGCTACATGACTGCAGCACGTTTTGAATGTCTGTACAACCTTGCGGTCTTATCGTTATCTAAAAAAAGTGCGGGGCCCTGTCAGGATGTTCAGTGGTCGCTAATTCATCTTCACTCTGCAGTCAGACGAGATCACTTCACTAAAGATTTACTGCGCGAACACTTCTTCTCGAGTTGGTGGTTGCGAAATGCACCGAAGATTTCACCTGCACCATCAGATCTGCGGGAGAAAAAGAGAAGAAGACAGATTTGCCCGGTTGGAAACGGCGATAACAACCACGTAATCGGTTCCTGCTACGAACAGTTCGGCACTTTTTCAGGCGGTGACGATTTTCGAAGGTTGAGCGATGGCCGTGCATGTCGACGAAACCGCGTGCTGACTCGGCTTCCAAAGCCCCGCATGCTTTTTACGAGCGGACTTTCCAAACTGCGCCCAGCGAGATAAGGCCGCCCGCGGCCTTGGCGGGGTCGGCCGCAGAACACGGCGATAATTCACATTTTTTTTTTGCGTTGACGAGCCGCGATCACACGTGACGCCGGCCGTGGTCGGTCGAGACGAGGAAACACATCGCAACAATGTGACGATTTATGGGCCATCAGAAGCAGGCGGAATGATCACGAAAAAGTTGTCAGCGTCGCGGCGAGGCCGGTAGCCGCAGCGCTGTCTTAGCTGCACGTTGAGGCACTCTGAAGTTTTTTCTCTT
This sequence comes from Ancylostoma ceylanicum, assembly GCA_000688135.1. NCBI lineage: Eukaryota > Metazoa > Nematoda > Chromadorea > Rhabditida > Ancylostomatidae > Ancylostoma > Ancylostoma ceylanicum. Next base: position 362,772 of record JARK01001405.1, on the reverse strand, counting down.
GAGAAGCCGCATTTTTTCGTATGCAGCTGAGCTAATGGAACGATAAAAGAAGAGGCACAGGGGCGAGGGGCATAGAATTTTCTGAAATCCTGAAATTGTGAGAAAAATGATAAATTGTGACAATTAGCTGTTTGCTTGGGTCCCATTTATTTTGTTCTACCGCTCCACCACTGGCTTTGTTACATATTGATTGAAAGCCGACGACCGCGCCAGCAGCGCGCAGCCCTCAATCGATATCCAAAAAATCAATACTGTCGCGGTTGCAGCGACCGAAAGCGCCATACTCCACGAGGAGTATAGCAATAGGCTAAGCAGCTTAACTTCTGTTATTGCATATCTTGTTCTTATCATATCTTTAATAGTTAAGCAAATGCTGCTTTTTTAGGCTTCAGCATTCAGATGATGCAACTGCGCCATCAAACCACATCTGCAGAATCTCAACGTTCCGTTCATTGCTCGCGGTGCAAAGTACAGATGGCAAGAACTCATTTGATGGATCGCGACCATGTAGTAACCGTGGCAGAGCTGCAGCAGAGTACGTGACTGTAATATGTTGGGACACTGTAGCTGGTGGTGATCTCAACTGATCGGAAACTCGCGGTCAGTTTTCTTCCCAATTGGTAAGCTTCGAGCGGCGTTTCGAGCATGGATTTGGAGACATCCAGAAAATCGGATCGCTTGCGAAAGATTATCAGCGACTGGGCGCTGGTATACTACATAGTTTTTGACTCCAGTTGAATTTATAGCCTGCGTAGCCGAGCCAAGTGCTAGTGACTGATGTGTTTCTTAGGTTTTATTGAAGAGCACCGATTGATAGCGAGAAAAAAAAAAACGAAGACAAATCTAGCGCGGTATTCCTCACTACCTTCTCATTGCTTTCGAAAACGTCGTTTACTTGTTGCTTCTCATTCCTTATTCGACTCCTATGTGAACTCATCGCTAACCCATTTGACCACTACTCGAGTAATTTCCTCTTCTTGGTTTTCCTGTCTGTCTGGCTGCCGCTTTGTGAAGCTGCACCCAGTCCAACATAAACAAAACCCTAGCCACCTAGCATCCTCTGGGATTTGGCAAGTATTAAGTAAACCGAGCCGAATCGTTTGACTGGGACAGCGAATTCGAAATTATTTCTCTGAAAGCTCTTTTTCGGCAACGAAACGCAGAAGTCGGCTACAGCAGCAGATTAACCTCCAACTTCTATAGTCTTGTTAGGTTCATTCAGTGATATATTCACGTAGTGAGTGCTTAATTTTCGAGTAATTTCAATTGTAACTCAGTCCACTTCGAAGTGAAACTTTGTGGGTTTATATGAACTAGGTGGCTTCTGGATCAAAGGTGCGTACAGGAGTTCTACAGTGAATTTCAATAAGAAATGGTGGGCAAACGGCAACGGGGTGTTGAATTCTGGCGACAAGGTTTCTACAGATCCAACACTGAAGAAGGCAAGAGAGCCCCCTCATGGATGTGGTGAACATTCAATCGTCATCTGCGTTTAACCCTGACAAACTATGTAGCGTAGGATTAAGTAGGCGACACCCATCGCTGGAGCGATGGTAACCTAGAACTTGCACGAGAACATCTCTTGCGAGACCCACAGAGATGAGATGTTCCTGCTCCTGCAATTCTGCTTTCGGCGGCTCTAGAACGCTTCTTCAGAAGCAAGTCACCTTCTGTTGAAGGAAAGAAAAGAATCACATGATAGTCATCCGACAAGGCATGTCAAAGTCGCGGGACTCATGAGATTCTCATTCCATTATTATCTACGGACCGAGAGGCAATACCTCATATGGTTTGCATGTGAAGGCTACGGAGGCGTCCACCACGGATTCTCACGCACCGAGTTCTTGCAGTATTTTAGAAATGTAAATATGAAGTGTTGCAGAACTTTTCAGGCACATCTATGGCTGCTTTTGTACATGACGGTTCTTCATCGAGTTCGTTTCATTGTTCTACGCTCTACGCAACACCCAAAATAAGGGTGAAATAAAGTTCTGAAAGGAAAAAGAATGCCGAGATTTGGGTAATTTCGCAGGGTGGAAACGGCAATCATAGCATCGTTTAGTTACTACAGCAACTATTAGGGTGTTAAGTTGGAAATGCGCGCTGAAGTTTCGACGTTTTTATGAATGTGTTGCCAAACTTTTTTCGCCAGGCTTTTAATATCTCTTGAAAGAACAAATCAGGCAGTATTTTTTCGTATGCGGGTTGTCGAGTATTCCTTCATTCTTTGTTTTTTAAAGGAATTTGTAGGAAGACCGACCAAAATTTTAGAATTTCTGTTCCCTAATTTCATGTTGTTAAAGAGCGTGAAACTGCAGCGGAGCACCACTACAGACCATATATAGAATTAAGAAAATTTTCGGTGTATTAATTGGTTAAATCCATGCAACAATAAATTACTCGAAAATGGCCTCGAACTTGGGTAACCGAACCGAAATTCTGACTGAAAATCGTTTCCTCGACTGCCCTGTTCTTCACATTTAGAATTAGGAGTCGCACTTGGGATCGCCTAAGAGCCCAGACTTTGCGCTATCAGGAGACCACCTGCTTGCTTCGTTTAGGCCTTAAATAAATGAGAAAAATTCCAAAACTGCGGCGAAACCAAACTTTGGGTAAGCCGCTATTTTAGGTCACTGCGCTGCGATAACCGANTTTTCTTGATAGTCGTTCATCATATTTGATAACAACTAACAAGGACACTAACTGACTATCAAGAAAACCCCATAATTTGATGTCTCGGAGGGGGTTCTCGCTCGAGCGGCGCGGTCGCGCCACGTTCTGTTCGAGGCCGCAGACGGGTCACCGCCATTGACGCCCACTGTATGCAATTTTGTTGCTGCTTTATAGACAATGAAAAATGCAAATTCAAAAATATAGATTACAACTTTCGATATGAGGGTTCTTTCTCTGAAGGATATTCAAGAAAATTATATGTGGAACGATTCTAAGGCATGTGCGTCAAAAATACCTACAGAAAGAATTCAACCGAACTAACCTGTTGTGGAGTCTGCCGATACGACTCGAACATAGGTATCACAGGCACAGTCAAAACAATCCAAAGATTCCAGCTCCATGCAATATCTTCTATCCAGTTCGTGCTGACAGGGAAAAAGATATGCGAGATAGAGCACGCTCAAGGAGCTCTCATCTGGAACCTAAATGAGGGTCCATTTAGATGATGTTCCGAATGTGGTGCATTGTTATTTCAAAGTTAAGGTTTGGCAAGCAGGTCAAAGAAGAGATCTCACAACTCCTACTTCAAAAATGTGTTTATGTACAGCTTTCATCACTTCCTCCACCATTAAGTCGTTTCAACAAAACCATCTCAATAACCTAGCGCTTCAAAAATTACAAAAAAAAAATTCGCTTCAAAAACATTAACTTTGCATGTGCAGCCCTAAGGCCAGCTGGCTGCTTCAGCAGCAATTGCTGAATGATGGCAGCAATGGAGGGGAGGATGGCAGCAACTGCGATGAGATACTGCTTATATTTGTGTTCGACGTATTACGTTGTTCGAGTTGCGTTCCTGCCGCACAGTTATCAGAGCAGTGTTCTCAGGAGTTTTCATGGATGATGACGTATTAACACACCTAAGTCAATATAATTATAAAAATCCACAGTAGAGTCTTCACAACGATTTCGGATCAGAGGAAAGACCCAGGATTAAGGATAATGTGGAAGGGCGCGGCAACTAGCGCTGTCGCCAATGGATGAAAGTCGCACCAGCCGTCTCGGTCTGTTCACGAGCTTCTTGTGATTGCAGCATTTATATAGAGCTTCTATAAGAAAGATTCAGCGCTCCACAATCCCTTCCTCCGCCGCTGATTCCCTTCACCTCATAGCCTGCATAGGAAAACCTATAATACTTTCTATTCTTGATCTCAGCGTGTCCAGCACAACCGTCTCCTTAGAGAAATTCAGTAAGGCTTGACAGACACCTTTTTAAAAAGCATAAATTCAATCAACTATAAGCAGCTAGGCAGCCTCCTCACTAATGAAAGCTTCGCTTGTGAGAAAAGAAGGACAAACCCCCACAAGCACTACTGTCATCCTTCGCAGTCCATTCCCAAAGGGAACACCAGTCGCTTGCCGGCTTAAAGGAACGAAGCATCAAAGCTGGAACTTGGAGCACTAGGCACTAGAACCCTGCATCTACGGTAAAACTAATATTTCGGGAAAATTAAGCTTTTAAACTGAGAAAAGTGGTATGAAATTTTTTACTTTTACCAAATTTGTTACTTCTGCAACTACGTCCCACCACACTAATTGACGCGCAGAATTTAAATAACGTGAAGCATTATTGATTCTCGTGGCTTACTTTTTAACTTATAGGGGTGAGTTCCGTGCGCTGTAGCGCTTCGAATTCCATTCGGTTCTCTGTATTTCGACAAGGTTGAATACCCTTCTTTTAGAAATGGAAAGCAATTTCAACCCAGTCTCAGTTTCAAGCATGTTAGGTAGTACGACGACAATGATTCAGATTTAGAACAGCTATGTATAAACTCCATTCGTATTGAGTATTTTTCTGCATTTTGCATTCAACGCAAAATCACATCCAAAGTCATTGAAACAATTTGAGATGTTAACGAAATTCTGGCTGGTCGGAAAGATGGTGAACAGTCACGTAGACCTGAAAAGAAAATGTTCAGTGGAGTAGTCGAGGAAATTTAGTAAGCAAGGAAATTTGAGTGGCCGGTGTACAGTGAATTTCAGAAATGTTAGTAAGCGAATCAATGACCTCTGAAGTAGGGGTTTTTATTTTTGCGGTTTCTTATTCTTTAATCTGAGAATTTGACGATCCGGTATTTGAATGCCTATGTTTTGTTGCCACTCAATTGCTAGTAAAGAAGCCTCCAATGTTTTTTATGTTTGACATCTGTACGTGGTTAATTCTCAGTTTTACATTTATTTTCAGCGTTTATGCGGTGGCCGCCTCTTATCTCATTGGTATTTGTGACTTTCTGTTCAGCTGCTGGTCCCCTGACAGTTGTAATAGATCTCAATGAAAAGTTTCTCGACGTCAGTAATGAAGGATTGTGGATAGTGAAGGTGAGACTTGCACAGTTTCATTTTCAACTTGAAAAGGGGGCAAGGGCGAAGAAATACAAGTTTTTGTTGGTTTGCTAAAAATCTGTTTTCTTTTAAATTATCTACCTATCTGATTGATTCTGCATTATCGACAAGTTCCTTTATACAGTTTTATGCACCATGGTGCGCCCATTGTAAACGCCTGCTTCCCGTGTGGGAGCATCTTGGATATGCTGTTAGCGACAAAAACTTGCCTGTGCGGGTCGCCAAAATGGACTGCACTCGATTTACAGCAGCGTGTAATAAGCTGTCTATCACTGGCTATCCTACAGTGATATTGTGAGTTATTTTTGTTTTTTTTTTGTTATAGTGTCGTCAGAGTCTTTTGGTTAAGTTTCCGCCAAGGACGTCGTATTGAATACTATGGGGATCGCACTAAAGAGGCTCTATTCAACTTTGTAGTGAAAAGTTCGGCTCCGATCGTAGAAAACGTTAACGCTGTTAGGCTTAATGACGTAAGTTTTCTAATGCATCTTGATGCGAGACTTGTTTCGTCCTTCTATTGTTTGGATGAATTCAGATCAGACGAGATTCTCGAAACGACCCAGCTTTCGTGATCATTGGTGATGAGAAAAATGATATGCAAAAAGAATTCGAATCGGTCGCCGACTCCTTGTTCTCAAAGGTTGGTTATTTTTCTAATGTGGGAAACATGGGTATATATTTGTTGGAGCTGTAGTTGTATCCACTAGTGCTGTGAGTGCAGTGAAACGGATCACGGAAATGGTTCCGTTCTATTAATGGATTTTTTAAAAGGCACTATTCTTTCCATGGGATTTGCTTCTACTATTTTTTGTTTTTGTCCTGGAAAGTTTTCTGCTTCTCTGTGCTTTCCTGTATATTAGCAATAAAATGAAATGAACGTATCTCATGGATAAGTTCGATAGGTTTTACCCATAAATGAGATCGGGCACAAATATAGCGTTTTTTTTACATGTACGGTTGAACAAGAAGAATATTGAATACTTTGACATTACTCCACATTCGCAGCCCGGAAAACTTCTAAAAAATGTTTTGTTGGAGTTTTGCTTAGTTGGTTATTTTAGATGCTGAACACAAATATCGTATCCTTTTTTTACCCCGCTCTCATTTTGTAATACTCTAGTGGGTGTACAGTGTAGATGCTATTTTGCGGAGTACTATCAACTTTCTCATACGGAGATTATTTCAGACGCTGATCACGAATGCTGTCTTCATTTTACATGATACTTCCATTTTTCCCCGAAATCGCCATTTCCTGCAGTTTTCCGTAATTGCTATTACAACCCCACAAAAATGGGGTTGCGAGAGAAATTGGATACTGGATGTTCATTGCCTCAAAGCATCCTTCTTTGAAAAGTTTTAACGATTATTACCCGAAAATTTTGGGGCTCCGGATATTGAACAATGCCAATAATCTAGGCAGAAACACTCGCTTTTAGACCAAGTTTTGTTACGATGGATTCTCAAGGTATACGATCTTCTGAAAATATTTCATAGGTTTCCTTTCTTAGACGAGATTCTTCTCTGCTAACGCTGTCGCAGTGCCGACATCACTGCGTGAATCTGGGGCACGTGTTGCAGTGTTCAAAGATGATTCCTTCTTCCCGTACCACGGGTCCGCAGGTGGGTTGCTTCGTAATGTAGATTAGATTTGTGGTTAGTGAGAGGTGAAAGTTAATTAACCCTCTACGTTATTACAGAAGGTCTAAAGCGTTGGGTCATGGCCGAGAGGTGGTCTTTAATACCTCGTGCTACACCGTCTAACCTTGCAGAACTGGCAAGCACTGGCAAGCTCACAGTTCTTGTGATATCTAGTGAGGTTAGCCTTTCAGAACTAAATTTGCGTTTATAAAATCGTTTTCGTTGCTTATACTTGTGCTTTCAGTTGGAAAGACTCAATCACTCATCTCCTATAGGAGTATTTTACGAAATGGTGAGTACAAACATCAAAAGCGCGAGCATCCTTATTGCTGTTCATCTGCTTTAGGCCAGAGGTGCCGCTGAAGATCTCCGAAAGAACGAGTACCTCTGGTCGCGCTATCAATTCGCATGGCTGGATGGGCCAGAAGTGGCAACGAACATCATTATGGGAAATATGGAGGCGCCCAGTGAGTTTCATCTTCTAGCACCAGGGTAATGCCTCATATATAAATCTAGCTAGTTGTTCAGATATAATGGTGTTCAACTACTCAACATACGAGTATTATTTGAATGATGACGAACCAGAAAAAATGACACAGGCATCGATTGTCACATGGCTAGACAATCTGGCTGATGGAATAGAGAAAGGAACAGTAACTGCGCTAGGAGGTGATGAGAATTATTAATTTTGTAGTTATTATATGAATATTATATTGTTTCTTTTCAAGTTAGGACTTTGAACAACCTCACAGAAGTGTGTGGTTTGTCATCGTTCCTAGTAATGTGCATTAACAACACTCTTTTCAAGGTCGTTCATGGCCGATAAGAATCAAGCGGATGATCTACGAGCTTTACTCAAATGTTGCGCAAATGTTCACCACACAACCACTGTTGTCGTCTTGTTTATTTGGTGTACCGATCGCTTTCCTCAGCATTATTTGTTACAGGTGAGGGGTAAAGTACAAAGAATCCTTCTTTGTTTAGTTGCGAACGAAGGACAGAGGTTGTATGAACCAACATTTGGTGTTTTGTACCTCGTGTAGCAACTCGTTGTAATTTTCATTAGCAAAAAAGGCCCATATGTAACCTGCTTCGTGGAAGCTGAGCACTATTGAACCTCTCTGATGTTTTAATTCCGTTCCAAAACTGGATTCTAGTACAGAGCGTCTTTGGCTGAGGTTTGATTGCATAACGAAAACCTCTAAACATGGCTGGAGAAGTGATCAGGAAAGGTGAAACCGCCGAAAGCGTTTAGTATGAACATGGTTTCGATGGCCTTCATTTTTTGCAGAGGTAGCAATTTTAAGCTTCTGTGAAAGGCAGTTAGGGACAAGGAATAAAAAAAATGATTTGAAATGATTTTTTAGCCAGTACAATAAATATTGATTACTTCCAGTATTTGCTCTGCGGACTTTACGGTGGATAGGGAAGAGTTCTACCCTGACGACGAAGACGAAGATTACGATGACTCCTTGGAAGAGGACGAACGTGCCCACCTAGTGGATCCGAGCCATGCAAAGAATGAATGATACCTCCAGAGCTCTTCTGTGAATACTAGTCATGTTCATCAATCGTTTGCTCAGCGCGTAGGTCTTGTCAATTTTTTATTTGTACATAATATTTATGTTTGCTTTTTAAGAAGTTTCATATTTGATCTCGTTCTTACGTTGTTAGAGGTTAATAATACAGTCATTTAGTAGTTATTCATCCACAACTAACTAATAGTTCATTATATTAGGTGAATATCTCTTATCCGAAATTCGTTACAATTAGATGAGAATTTTGTTTTTTTTTTCGAGATAAATGTTCTGAAAATAGAAGTACTTCTCTAAATTGGCGCTCGTGCCTTTAACGAGAAAGCAGGTGTAAGGCTTGTGCTTGAGATATAATCTGTTTTAAACATGACGACAGTTGAGTATCCGTGCATATTGTATGTTTTTTTTTTGCTCTTCACTCTCTTAAATCTGAGCTGGCTGTACAGCAGGTTCATGAGCAGTGGGCTACATTCTCTTGAATATGTGGCATAGCTGGGCCGACGATGCCCCAGATTCAATTACCCCACTTTCTGGGAATGAAACAAAAAAAAAACACTACAAACGAAATCCATCTTCAAATGTGTTTATTCGAAACGCAACTGAAAATATGGCAAAGACCGTTGGATTATACCGTATACGACGGTACTATCGGAGTTCGACCTGAAGAGAGGTACTGGACGCTAATGGTATCTTTGTATTTCTTTTTTTTTTGTTATTGGGAAGGGGCGCAACGAACGGAAGAGGGCTTATACATACCTGTTCACAGCACCACAAATGAAAGAGAAAGAAATTATTGTTTTGAGAATTTAAACATAACATGCGACAAAAACTGTACTTGGCTGCATATGCGGCTCGAATAACCACACTTACTTTGTCTTCAAAAATAAAATTTGTTTTCGAAATCCAGAGGAAAGTTCTCAGCGAGCTCTTTACGTAGAGTGAGCAGTCTTATTGAGAGATGCACACTTATTAATTGGCACTTAGTTCGGACCGTTTCCAAAATTTCTCCGAATATTTGGAGATTTTTAAATTTCCCTTTTTTCAAGATTTTTTAGAGGAACATTGTAAGCAGCGTGTTAGTTTTGCAAAGCTTCCATCAATACATTGAAAGAACTCGCATTTGAAACTGTAGCATTTTGCGCTTTTACTCAGTTTTGAGGCAAACATGTCATTACTCCATAACCATTTCTTTGGAGCCGTCTGATCGTTATAAAAGAGGTGCGTTTTCAGCACTGATTAGATATGATCGCCAAATACGTGCAGTCAAAAATCGTTGCCTCATGCTGCGCATCTTCTGAGACGCGCCGCGCCACCTATGCATTATCATACAGTCGTTCCAAAAAATACTCGCCTCCGGCTTCCACCGCCCGTCTGCTGAGCCGCGCCGGCCTCCTGTGCATTAGGATCACGCTAAACTGCGCGTCGACTGAGCCACGTTGCAGCACGTATCATAATGCATAGGAGCCGTGGCGCGGCTCAGCAGACGGGCGGTGGATGCCGGAGGCGAGTATTTTTTGGAACGACTGTACATGCTGCGATTTGGCTCAGCTGACGCGCAGTGTAGTGTGGGGCAAGGATTTTGAGAAAAACTGTAAAAATAATGGCACGAAGGCGCGGAAAATCAGAATGAAAAAATCATTGGACATCAGAAGATGTATGAAAGCTGTCGCACAGTCCCAAATCCTATCAGTGAAACAACAGACGGCGCAAAATCATGAATACAGTAAAAAAAAATAAGGAGTTAATAATTACGTGGCGCTCATACAGGTCATACCAGTAATGACGACTCCATTGGGCATAACCCAATCACCTCCACTCGGTGGCATCGAGCATGTCAATGATCCGATTGTTGTAAATGTATCCGTTGCTCCAGTAGCAGTGATGTAGTGAAAGGTTGTGCCTGGTCCACATAGAACGAGCATTCTAGAATGTGCATTTGATTCGTTTCGACAGAGCATTTGCCGTTATAACGGCCCCATTGGCATTGTTGCACGCGGCGCGGTCGCACCTATACTGGGCGTCGATGCCGGTGACCCCTCTGTGGTCTCGAGAAGCAAGCGGCGCTCGAGCAGGATTCCCCTCCAGGACAATAGACTATGAGGTGTTCTTAAGAGTTAGTGAGTTTTCTTATTAGGTAACACCAAACGTGATTAATAAATACCGAGAAAGACCAGATTCGCCACTGCTGCGACGGTTCCATCGTGAGCGGCGCGGTCGCGTCGCGTTCTTTTCGAGGCCATGGATGTGTGGCTTTGGCCGTCTGGACAACAAATGGGCTGTCCAACGCGCGCTGTTCTCACCACCATCGATGCCCGCTGTACAGTTTAAGTAACGATGAATTAACGCTACCGAGCGTTTCGAATAGAGATTTCACATAAAGGGTTCGTTCGAAAAAGAAAATTCGAAAATCTACGTCTGCAACTGGATGAAGGTGACATTTGACAAAGTGGACACAGATTTCGTGATCAGCACAACAAGTAACCCTCTATGGGAAATTTGGGTGAGATTTTAAGGATTAATGCTGTAAGTATACTTCACTCCGCGTAAGCCTGCTCGGCTGTCACTTGGCGGAGGCGCAGAGCGTGCGTATCCGTGGGGCATCGTCAGCCACGCTCCTTTTCTGGCCCAAACGCGCGCCCTCCAAACAAGCGATAAAACTAAAACTTCGCGCCCCGATTGAACGCACACGCGCCGCGGCATTCACTTGATTCAGGGTTGGCAGTGCACGTTTCAGGTGAACAGACTGTAGATCCTCATTGCGCTAGATTTCCTCCGTGAAGTAATATTGAAGCTTCAATTAGAAAAAAACTCACCGGCATTGAGTGCCTACTCTCTGTACGTCTGCCGAAATCATTGACACATCCGTGTAGCAGTTCATCCTACCATAATATGAGCAATCACGGTACATATCCACAGCAGTGGGGCAGAAAGTGCAACCTGGAATCAGCACATCAACAGTCATCAACTTTTTCATTGCAAATGAAGTTAGAACCATGTGCAACCCCTCGCTGCCAAATAAGCTGCAGTGGTAAGGAGGAATGGTCTATAGAAATGAATGAGTAGTACAAATCACCGGGAAGTAGAACAGGTCCCATGCAAGACAATCCGTCGACACGCAATCCCATGTCTGTCCTCCATTCGTTATCTGGTGCTCCGGCACACACGAGATCTGTTCCCGAATACGCTACAGGAGTATTTCGACCTGCTGGCCAGACAAATGCTCTCGTGTTCGGCGGACAGTTGAATTGCAGCCTAAAGCAGGCAGTTGGCGGAGATAAATTACAGTAACGTAGTTATTGTCAGCTGTCTGTAACCCTATAGGGTTGACCAAAGTTACGTAATGAAGAAAATGGAAGACTCCGGTGTAATCTGGAATAGTGTCATAAGAATTATGCTTGTTGCCCCCCCCCCCCGTTAAAAGAGGGGATTCTTCTCCGAAAATTCTCGTTTTTTGAGAAAGGTCATAAAGTTGTGTTTATACTTTTTCGCGAGGCGATGCGACATGCAGGTCATGCTGCACCTCACAAATCTACGTTCTCATACAAAATCACGGACAAAATGTAGCTCGATCCAGCTTAAAGGCAGCACCAGCCGAAATCCTCGACTCGGAGCTGAGGTGTGGGTGGTAAAGTAGAGAGCGATCGCATCACAAATGTGAGAAGAACACAAGGAACGATGACCTACCTGAAGAGAAACCAGGATCGCGGCCACGGCTACGGCTGGTTTTCAACGAAACGACGCGCCAGCCAATGCCATCGCCGTGGGTGGTCTGGCGCAGTGAATGCGTGCAATACGTACCATTCACAGAGTTTTGTGGCGGGACGCACGCACACCCCACGGCGGAACACTCGTCCGCGCCTTCGACACAACGAAAAGACGCCTTCATTTCTTGCATTTCTCGCATCTTTCACGCAGTTTCACTCCTGCCTATGAGTCTACCTTCCCCAAAAACCCCGAAATTCGGGAAAATCTCCGATGCAAGGATTTCCGCGGGTGCTGCCTTTAAGCATCTACTGTCTTTTCCAAAAAGACGGATTGCTCCATCGCGGCATGACCTAGTCGAGGAAAGCGGAGAGGGCATTCTCCAAGTGAGAGGATCGAGTAGGTCTCGCCGTGATTCTGCAGCCGCGACGCTGTGAAATTGTACGCGCAATCCACGTAAATTTTCAAGTCTGTTAGTATGATACTTAAAGAAAACCGGTAAACAGAAGTTCCCCTCTAACATCGTGCACATCGCTAGAAAGATTTTGTCGACACAAATCGACTGATCACCCCCTCATTTCGATCGAGGCAGCTGTTAAGAAATTATGGCAAAGCAGCGGTGACTACGCTGTCGGTTTTCAACATCTCTCGAACCATACAACCCGCTCTGAGTCGTAGAAAAAACATAACCTGGGAAAAACATCACTGACGTGCAATCGGCCACGCTGCCTGTTGTCACCACGTTGGCTTGCGTTGCGCTTGGGCATGGCGATCGTTGCAGACCATCGCAATTGTTGCGATAAATCGGTAATGCACAGGTCTGGCAAGGTGACCGTGGAGGGATCGTTGTTGTAGGGACAGGTCCTTTAAATAAGATAATTTATTCGATGAGGTTACCAAAAATGCTTGAATTGGAGGTTGGAATATGCAAGCTTTGTGACACGTCCATAGGTTTATAAAGTCCATGTCGAAAGAATAGACAAATTGCGCGTGCGGTTCACGGCGTTGCGGCCACAAAATCGCTGCGGGATATACTCGGCCCTCTCACTTGGCTCTCTCAGCATCTCTCGTTCAGGTCCGCTGCGATTCTGCAGGCACGGAATGCGTCAAACTTTTCGAGAAGGAGTGTGCACATGTGGACATGGGCGTTTCAACTGAGAAGGGCGAAGCGGAGTTCTGCGATCGGTCAATTTATTCAGCTCTCCAATCGTCGAGCTAGGCCGAGTCACCCTTTCCAGATGTAACGCTCCACATACTAGGTTGTCCGAGAGATAATTAGACAAGTCTAGCCAGCTGGAATTCTGCCTCGAGCTTTCCCTCACCTCAATGGCAAGAAAGGCGTGTTGACGTTGTCCCCTCAGTCGCCACCGTACATTTGATCCTATATTGATCGGTTCTTATTTGATTTATAATATATCCTACAGAAGCTAGCAACCAGGCAAAAAATCGCTGCACAACGATGGCAGGCACAAAGAAACTCGTCTTCCTGGTTGACACGTGGGAGTTTGGAACCAACATAGAAGGATGGACAGAAGATGGTGAACTATCACGGAAGCAAATGAAGTGTTGGAAAGTAGGAGAGGTGTCGGCCTTCTTTAGTGCGTGGCAGCTCAGACGTAGACGGCACAGACAGTCAAGAAGCGAGATGGATCATGGATCAATCCGTAGATCATTCGAAGGCCACACCCAAGCTCATCGGAAAACAGGAAAGAATAACCTTTTCTCTCCTCTACATTGGAAGGATCGTGAGGACTCCGCTGAGTACTGGACGGATAGTTGATATTTATCTGCTGTAAAACATAGTAGATATTCCACTTCAACAAGTTTTGTATAACAGAATGGTTGATTGGACCGATTCCACGACAACCACGGATGAGAAGTACTGCACCTACGATAATACTCCGTATAGGACAGGTAGATTTTGAGGACCTACATACCAAAACCATAGCTGAAGCGCAAAAACCATGACAAGCAAGAGCACATACGAAATCAAGGACGGTTTCGACGACTTCTTGATCTCCCAATCCCCCGACCACTTCTCCCACCAGATCCGCTCTTTTTCGGACAGGTGTTGTGATGTGATTGAGCGCAGGAGAGATCACAATATTGATTGATAGTGGGTTCAAATAAAATTATAACCAAATTGCGACTATGTTTGATTTGTGTAATTATTTTTCGGAGGACCTGAGACTGCAAGTATACATAGCCTAATGTTAAAAAAAAAGAACCGCGAAATCATAGTATCTAGGCACAAGATGCACGCTAGGTCGCTCTTATCATACGTTTCTTCTACGTTTAGTTTTGCACAACTCATATATTCACTTTGAAACTTTCTTCAACGCAGGTTCAAATACAAGAGGAGCAATGAATTACTTCCAGTTCTGTGAGAATGAAAGTCTTGCAGAAAACTCCTGTACTACAAAAATATGAAGCTGACCATCTTCAGGATCTCTACTGGCTACACAGGCTGCGACTTTCCGCAATCCCAACATTAGAAAAAGCACTATCCGGAAGATCCGTTGCATCGTATTCTGAAATCGTGTTTTGGCATACATTTGTACTTGTAATTTGTACATAATTGTAGTATAGGTTTAGTTTTCTTAGAAGGTTCATGCACGAAACGAAGACTGAACAATTAATAAAAGCATGGGTATCAGAAGTGAACACATAATCCAGCACATTCTATGAAACTTTGATCATGCGAAAGAATGAAGCGCAAAAAGTGTAGTTGTGGAAATGAAATCTGTACCGGACCATGGTGACGTCATTTTGGTCTTTGAACTGATGCGGTGATACCGAGATCTGAAACAATGATGAGTGCCCGTGTTTGACCCAGTTTCAGCGACCGACGATGGACTTTCTGATCCCGGTTTAAACTGGAGCCAGATCACTAAATATGTAATTCACAGGGCACGTCATGCACGTTTGTGTACAAATTCAAAAAATTAAAATAACCCAAGAGTTCTATATTTTAAGGTGTCCTCCACCCTCATTTCCACCCTTGTGTATTACTTTTCAAGGCGTTTGTCTTGCTGGAAATTCGAATTCCGAGCATTTCGCACAAATAATCTGGGGCATCCACGCGATATGAGGAATTCCACAGCATTATATAAGCTTCCACTCAGCAAACGTGCAGCTACCGAAGTGATTTTCATTGCATGAACGGATATTAATTACACGTTTCCGCGAGGGAGACAGTATTTTTTGACACAGACGCTTCAAGGCATAGTCGCCCTTTGTCAGTGCTCCGTATCCCGTTCTCTTGGTCTGATTTGTGGTTTTTTTAAGCTGTACACAATTTATAAGCAACCTGTAGATATCTTGGCATGGATACAGAACGTTTCATGATCCTAAGACTGACCCCTCCCCCGAATTTCCACCACCGGCTTTTCTGCGGAACGTAAAATTTTTTTCAACACCGTTGTGATAGGAGCAAAATTATTCTGGCAATTTTTCCAAGTCCAAGCTCACATCGGCAACCTTGCCACAATTGTCCGTGTTCCAATAGGTTTGTTAGCCGCGCAAACAAAATTTTGGAATTTTACTATTTTTCTGGCGTCTGACACACATAGTCCAGTAAAAATTACTAGTCGAACCTGTGATCTTCTAAGGATGGATTACATTTTGGAAGTTCCTAATTGTGAGGAAGGTCCTTGACTTAGCGATGGTTCCACTACTCCTAAAAGGAACACTAAATGGGTATTTTCAACCGTTCAATCCATCTTCCGTATATAGCTGAATGCTTGCAGGCGTTCTGGGTATGTCTCCGTATCGCCCAATCAACGAAACAAAAGGATTTGCACCGATTCAAATGATGTCGCTTGCTAATGGGGTACTTGCTTCTGTGGGAACTATTCCTAACTTACTGATGCTAGTTACTCTTTTATATATTCGGTCTCACCGACGCGGCTATACAGTAAGTCGCCGTCGTTACTTCATGGCTATAAAATCTCATGTAAAAACAAATGTATAATAAAAAAATTAACGTTTTGAAGCTACTGATTTTGCTGACGATCGGCGATTTATTAGCCTGCGTTGGATACGCTTACATGGGTTTCGCAAGGTATCATATAATCAGTGTTGTCGTGGAACAGCGGATGTTGCCACTGAAGGTAAGATGTGCTTACACCACCTAATTAACGTCAAAAAATTATTGCATCTCGAATTATTTTTTGTAGAGGAGTCGAACATTAGCCGTCTGCCAAAAAGGATGGCTTTTGGTTGTGAATTTCAAACTTCATTTTTTTCCCAATTTTTTAATAATGTTTTGGCCCGATCTTGTGTCTACATAATATTCAGTCCTGTGAGCAATTGGGAGCAGCTATATCATTCATCATTGTTTGAACTTGCACTGAGCTCCAAACGGCCGTAGACAATGGGTGGGGTCGCGGCGCGGGCACTCTAGTTGTCTGTTGCACCAAGGCAGCGGGCCTGCTGGGCAGAGATACAGAGGAAAACCGGTGAGTCGTGATTGCCCACTGCTCGGGACATGTAGCAGACAACCAGAGTGCCCCGCGCCGCGGTTCCGCCTCTTGTCTAAGGCCGTTTGAAGTCACGGAGGAAAACCGCGCCGCGGTCCCAACTCTTATCTGCGTACTTTTGGAGTTGACTATACAGTCGCAGCCGTAGAATCTGGAAATTCTCGTGGGATTCACGTTAGAAGGGTGCATTCACTCAAAATGAATATCCTGTCCGCTCTCACCTTAACGCTGTTTCTGCCGAATTAGGATAGATATACTGATGATATGGCACATATAGTCAACTCCAAAAGTACGCAGACAAGAGTTGGGACCGCGGCGCGGCTCTCTCACTGTCTGGGGCCTGCAGGGCAGAGACACGGAGAAAACCATGCCGCGGTTGAGCCATAGTTTTCTTGTTATTCTTATTGCAAGTTACCCTAATTCTGGGCCATTTTTGGACCTGTCTCGCTACTGCTAGTGATTTTCAACGCCTTAATTCCTGCACAGTGCATTTCAGACGTCATGGGATTGTTCCATGTACGGTTTCGACTACATCAGAGTGAGCAGTAGCGTAATGGCTCCTCTTGCGGAGATCGCTATTGCTCTTGATCGATTCATCTGCATCGTTTTTCCCGTCAGATATAGTTATAACGCAGTCAACAGGTTATTGTTTTTCTCTCTGCGGAAAGGGAGAACTAGAGGTACACTACCGGCAGCACATACTGATTTTATTCTTTATTCTGTTCTTGCTTTTTGAGGCGATGACGTCGCGACGGCGACAACGACATCCATGAAGCGAATGATAGCGAAACCGTCGTGTCGTGCGGTCATGTCATGTTAAATTTCGCAAATTCACCTACTCACGCAATATTGCTTACACAGCTCTATTTACTTGAACACGACTATTCACAATCGCACGAATATAGCCTGATCACAACGGAGGAGGAAGTGGGAGGGGGATACTGTTTCTGCCGAATTACGAGAGATATATTGATGATACGGTACATATTGCCGCAGGCGTATGTAGAATCTGGAAATTCTTGCGGGATTCGCGTTATTCGCGGGATTTCTGGCATTCACACAGGCTCTTTGAGGATAATTGGTTTTGAAAAAGGAATGCATCTTCTAGATGCGCTCTCTCAAAGTCGTAGCCAAAAAATGTTGGAATTTTCTGTGCCTGACCCCAACTAGTGAGCGGGATCAGGGTAATTTACGGATTTATCGGAATATTTGATGGAAGCGGCTCAAAATCGAGGTGATTGGGTACAGGCATTCGGAGAGCATTGCTCTGACTATGAAAGTGCGTTTCTTTCTTCAAAATTACTCATTCTTGAAGGAGTATTGTGCAAATGCCTCAAATCCAGCGAATTACGCGAATCTCGCGAAAATTTCCAGGGTCTACAGCTGCGACTTTATCTCGCCAAATTTTGCTCAGAGAAGGTGTTTCAAAATTCGCACGCCACCTCCATTTTCATCTCGAAACTAGCATTTGCACTCAATTTTCTACCATATAACTGCCACATCCCAACGGAAATGGGTTACATTGCGAAATGGACACGTTATTCTCGATTAGCACATCAAATAAGCAAACTACGCAAAATTTGAAATGACCCAGTGGTATATTGTACCTACCTGTACCTACCGTGACTCCGCAAGATGGAAGTACGTTGCAGAATGGATAGGTTACTCGTCTTCAGTACCTCAACTATACCAGTAAGGCGGAGTTCGGGCCGCAATTTTTGTTTGGAATTTTGAAGCAGAGCTAGCCAAGATGTGTCTAAAATAAAAGATAAGTAAGAATATCGTAAAATTTTATCTCTATTACTCATTTTTCTAGCTATTCTTTGAATAATTATTGTTTATTGTTACTAAAATCAATATATTCAAAATTTTCTCTTCCTATCCAGCTCCCTGAAGTGACTAAGAACCCAGTTTTTCCTCCCTTCCCTCCGTTCCTCCCCACTTTCTATGTTAGTCACTGCTTGATGGATATGTTCATCTGAGGATAAACGTTGGTCGGATTTTGATGATCTGAGGGCTGATTTATCCCGCTGGATAGAATAGATTCTGGATGTGGACCCAGAACAAGTTTGCGTGCATTGCTGATATGTACACATGCATTGTTAAGGATGTGGGCGACGAGCAATTCATATTTTAGGCAACTATTTTTCGCAGCAGGTGTGATCCTGTCCACAGTTACGGTATTATTAGTTGGCTGTATTCTATCCTACTCAAGTCGCAACAACGGATATGTCTTTTTCTTGTGTGGACGCGAGGCGTCATTTGGGAAATCGTTCACAAATTTTGCTTGTTTACTGGTGGTGTTCGGCTACTTGGCTGCTTTTCTTATTTGTCTTGGTGCATATGCTGCACTCATCACTCGGCACAAAGCGTACGTTCCTTTCTTTGTTTTTTCTTAGGATGCCTTCAAGGAGATTTTTACAAGCTTATTAATTTCCCCTTTCTTTGAAGGTCGAACCAATAATTAAGTTTGGCGTTTATTTCCTGCTGCCATTTGTTATTGTTTTTGTTTCAGCACTTCTAAGCAAAACCTAAGCAAGGTTAAACTGATAATGGTCATCTCATTCATATCGTTTCTTCTCATATCCGTACCAAATATTACATTCGTACTCGATAAACTGTTTCTCACGGTGCGTTTTTTTTATCTGCGCTCAGTGGTAATTTTCTCAAGCAGGGACTAACTCACTAGTACACATTTCTAGGCTTCCTTTGCTTTAAAGACGGCGACATTCGTTTCGTCTACGATAGCCTATTCGCTGAACGTTGTTGTTTATGTGACACTCAGCCGTGTTTTCAGGCAGCACATTATTCAGCTCCTGTCTTGTAAAAATTCAAAAGTGAGTTTTTAATCCGTCCCGGGCAATCTGTTAGTGAATAGCAGAGAAAAAAACATCTTCAGATCGTAGCAGATGCCGCGCACCTTAAAAAGTTAGATTTGGCATGGAATGTGCATGATTTTGACTAGAATTGATGGAAAAAATTTCCTACACGGGGCTAAAATAGTAAAACTATGGATTTGGGGAGCATTGTACCTGGAAAGTGCGGTGCGGCGGTGCTCTATGACCGGGTAGATTGGACTTCAAACGGCCTTAGACAAGAGGCGGAACCGCGGCGCGGGGCACTCTGGTTGTCTGCTACATGTCCCGAGCAGTGGGCAATCACGACTCACCGGTTTTCCTCTGTATCTCTGCCTAGCAGGCCCGCTGCCTCGGAGCAGCAGACAACTAGAGTGCCCGCGCCGCGGTCCCGTCCCTGTCTACGGCCGTTTCTACGTCTACGGACATTTACCACCCGTGCGCGTAGCGTCAGGCCGTTGTGCCTTTTTGAACAAGGAGAAAAATAGAAGAACATGGTTCAAAAGGAGCCCGAACTCATTTTAGTGTCTTATTGATCGTCGCAGATCACAGCTGAAATGTTCTTCCTAGGAAAAGTCCGGGAACACCTGTTCTCCACACACTGTCCTACCGGGGCCTAACGCGCGCGGGTGGTGAGTGTCCGATAATCGTCACGAACGTAATGGATTTGCACGCTCATTTATTTCATGCACATCTCATGTCAACAATGCTTTCCACATGCGAAAATAGGCTATTTGATTCAGCGCCAAACTATGGTTGACCGTGAAGGGATTGCATTGGCACATATTAGTCTCAAATTATTCAGGTATTTTCACTACTGAACACAAAGTCTCGGAGTCTCGAGAAGAAAGAAGTACGCAAGCGTGTTACCAGACGAAAATTGGGGAAGCTAGGAGCCGTATTACCAATTCCTTCGTGAGAAAAAAGGAGTCATAGTTTTCCAAGTTTTCGAATATTAATAAAGTTGAATTGTTCAATATCATGTGAATCACTTCGAACATTGTGTGTTTTCGTGGATTCGTGGATGACATTGAAGTCACAAGCATATCATATTGGAGTGGTCTATAAACTCAAAACTGCAGGAGCCCTGAGGGACGTATGTCAATTCAGCCTTTGATTTTTTCCCTTCTTGCAATCACGTTGGAGCACATATCCGTGAACTAGCAGAAATGTTAATAAAGAGCATTTTCTATATGGGAACGCTGTACTACAGTGAAGAGAGGAAAACATGAATCCTGATTCGTTTACATAGTTTCTGTGTGCTTATGGAAGCGTATGTAGTTCGAAACTGTTTCCAATTAAAGTTGAAAAAGTCCGCGAAATTGAAGGTCGAAAAAAAAATCGAAGGTCAGTGATAGCATACAGCATATTACTTGCTCACATGGAAAATGTGACTGAAATAGGAAACAATTCACCTCTGGACGTTTGAGATCGGATCAGCTGTTCGAATTTCAGTCAACACTTCACAACGATGCGATTTGTTCATAGTAAAGCATAATTTTCCTAAATTATGTAGCTCAATGGCTATTTATTCCCTAGTAATTATTCTTTATTGCAGTGCACGAAGAGGAAATCACTGTAAGTTTCAGCTTCACAAACAATCACCTCTTTTTCTGTCCACAACAAACTTCCCATTGTATGTTTATCGCTGTATGAATACGTATTTTGAACAAATTCTGCGCCCCCGATGTGTGATGTGAAAAAACACAATGAACTGACAGTTTTACAAAAATATTTAGCCCCTTGCAAGTATGTACATCACGATCAAGTGTGTGCTTTTACTGGGAATTTTTATAAAGTAAAGTAAAGTAATTAAAGTAGCAAAGTTGAGCAATTTGTTTAGTTGGGTGTTCGAAATCTGGGATCAGCATGATCGGCGTAGATCAGCGTAACAGAAAATCGATCGCGTTGTGGCGAGAGGGGAGCGTTACTGCCATCTGCGTATTTAGTTTGGTGGGCAACTATTTCTATTCTTGTTATAATGGTATTTTCTGCTTTCCTTTCCTTGGAATACATAACACGACAAATTTTCTTGTGATTATTTTATAAGCTATTATACTTCGTTAAGTACTTACATGCCTGATTTTGGCCAATTTCATTTTTAATTCTTTGATTTTTCTAGGATTGTTCGAGAATCGTTGGTGTCGCTGCAATACCTTAATTGCTCTGGCCAATTTTTTCAAAATTCTTTTTCTCAACTTCCGAAAACACTGCAAAACAGTGCGGAGAGCTGATTTCGCTGAAGCAGCTCACAAAAACGGCGGCGGTATCGACTTTTTTGATCTGCCCACATCGAACATGTCGCGTAGTTCGGCCCAAACTGCTTGATGGCGGGAAGTGTTGAGGGTCTCAGCAACAGCCGCGACCTGGCTGAGCACCACACTGCACAGCTTGTTGCTGATTACCGATGCTGCTGGAAACTTCCAGGTTTTTGAGTAAAGCGAGAAAAACACAACGCCTACTGTTCTACTCCACCATGTGAAAAAATGGGCCTGTAGCGAGATGTTTATCGTGTGCACAACTGAAGTTGTGCTGGCCGAAACACCTGCACCACTTCGGCTCTGCTCGCTATGAACACTTCGCTGCTGTGTTTTACTCGTTTAACGGGAGAGGTGGACAAAACATTTCCTCCAGTAACAGTCCTGAATATCGTCTGGCATTCCTTTACAGCCGTTTAATCGCTTTCCTAACGCCTCCCCTTCGTTTGAAGATGTTGATTGAACTTGCTTACGTTTCGTTCCATTTTATAGTGATTTCACCATAGCCGTTTCGAGCTCGCTAGGAATGGCAGCACTCTATCGTCCGGTGGTGCCAGAGGATAACCCAGGCACTTTCTCCCAGGAACGACTCTTGTACATTTTCTACCAATTACTTGGCTTGTGTGCACTAGTACCGAATATCTGCCTTTTCACTGTGCTCTGCTACTATAAGATCTATAGAAGGGACTATATGGTAAGGAAGGTGTTTCATATTCGTTAAGAATACGGATGTTATAAAGCAAAGAAGATATTGTTAATGTATAATAGTGGTGCGAACTAGTAAAATACGGATGTTATAAAGCAAAGAAGATATTGTTAATGTATAATTGTGGTGCGAACTAGTAAAAGATTTTATAACCATTTAATTTACATTGAACTCGAAAAGGCCGCAGACAAGGGGCGGGACCGCTGCGCGGCGTTTTTGATCTCCATTTTTCTCCTCCTTTTCCTCCCACCGACTGCATCTATTACTGATACGTTTGCTCTACATATACAGTCCTTCTCAAAAAGATGGATTCCGTGGCTGCAGAATCACGGGGGGCCTAGACGTTAGTATGGAACAATTCTAACACAATGGCTTGAAACACACAGCAAATTGTGAATGGTCTATTATTTCAAGAAAGAAGTAGTGCTGTTAGTTCCAATATTATCAACACAGAGTGGAGTCACCATTTTTTCAGCTAGTTATCATGCTTTGCTTTACGGATTCCGTCAACTGCCTATCCATTATAATAATGGGATCGACACTGTTCGAAGTCTATGATAAAGGGATAAAGGAGAATCTGTTTCCAGTAGAGGTATGTGAAGAACTGTGACCCTGTTCCACACCTTCGACACATTCACGACAAGAATCCCCTAATCATGTGCCTGAGGAAATGTGCTCTGCTAATTGCATCGCATGATCTATTCAGCTGTTGTCCAACATGCTTATATCGAGAAGACGGCTGATTGTGAACATCCTACAAAAATAGAAATATTAAAAGATAGCTAGGAACAGGGATGGTGTGTACCACCGTGTATGGACGAAGGAAAATATGTTTGGTCCATGGACAGATGGGCGAGGAAGACAACACCATATCCGAATACTCTCCTCTCATGGCTACCGATAAAGACTCCATGTAGCACCATGTATATTCTTCTCAGAGATATCGTTCCCCCTCAGAATCTTTTTTGAGATAATGTTCTCTACGAACTGCTGATCTACTGACGTGATTCCGTCCAAAATCTTCAGAATGCCCGTTACTGAACCCGAATTTTTGGAGAGCTTGTAGGCAGAGCCAATGTGGAAGGACGAGGTTACTGTATAATCCGTGCAGGGAATGCACATTACTTATTAGGTTGTTGCAAAATCGATGTCGGATTTTTGGACCACATACTTTGAAATAATGCTTTGGAATGCGATATGGTGTTTCCACCATATATTTTGTACTTGTTCCAAAGCCCATTTCTTCCTCTTTCTGCCTATTCATTTTTGTTGAGGTCCACAAACTTTTGCTGTGGTTTTTGGGCTTAAATTGAAATGTACTCGTCCGCTAAAATTCGTCCCAAACTGTTTCGTGGACTCGAACTCGATAGCAAGAGAGTGGCCTGCACATCAAACATTACCAACCTATGCAGGAGGGAATGCTTAACAAAATGGTAGGCCAGTGTTGGCCAAAGTCATTTAGTATTGGAGACACGTGAATGAGAGTTATGGACTAAAATTCGATGACGTCAACGCCGTTTTGGAAGCACCGGTAGAAGCTATTGCCAGGAGACATGTTCCGTATCTCGAAGGTGGCCTTGATGTTCATTGTTCTATTACTTTTGGGGCCATCGGAGAAACGAGCGTGGTGGAAAAACTGAACAAGTGGATCCAATTCGATTATCCACCAGTATTTCACAATGGCTCAAGACCACACTTTTCACTCAAGACGCTCTGGAATTAAATGCAGGCGGTGATCAAGACTCTTTCGTAAACGCCTGACTCAGCGGACTGTTCCCCTACCGATGACCGCAAAATCAAGCGGTGGGACTCATCCCTGAGAGGAGGAGCAAGCCGCAAAAATACACTACTTCAGAACGACCTCGCCGATATTTCTGGGTCCAAAAAGCTTGGCTTTTGGTGTGATGCAACAAAAACTTAGCTGAAAGATGGCAAAGATGTGGTGATTCAAATGAGTGCTAAATCGGCAGAAAAGATTCAGCTTTTGCCGAGTTACGACAATTCAAAGTCAACTTGTCGAAATCCGACATCGATTTTGCAACAACCTAATACTTAGTTAGATACTTAGATGGCCCGTCTTCACTTGTCGCGCGGGCCCCAGCATCGCTTCCATTTTCTGAATGCACATTATGCTATTCATATTCTCTGCGCTAGTTTTATGTCATTCACTCCCTGACAGAAAAAAAAACTGCTCTCATGTATGACCAGCAAGGCAGAACGTGCAAGAAATGCGTAGTCCCTCCAGGCTCCGGCCGCCAAGCTCCTCAATTGGGGTTCGAAAAGGGACATTTATGCAGTTTTGAACAAAATCACGGGTACAATCGAGATCGTCAGCTCGTGAATATTCTTTCCCAAATTTGAAGAACGACTCTGAGCTGGTACGGTGCCTTTAGTTGATGATCTATTGATGATTTCACGGTTGTAACCCACTTTACCCAGGATTCATGGATCTGCGCGCAAAGTGCATTCATGTGCCTTCGGTTGATTGGAAACACGGCTGGTCCTCTCTTTCAAGTAGTTATAGCGATTGATCGATTTATATGTATAAGATTTATGTTTTGGAGTCAGCGTTTTTCGCACTGGAGGTAAGATGAACAATTTATTAAAGTCATTGTATTGCTATTGCTCATGTTGTCCTAATAACCATAGAATTTATTAATGAACATTAAGACAGCCATTTCTCCTCGCTGTTGTGTTCTTCACCTGTGGCAGTATTATATTCGTTGGCTTGCTCCTTGCCTACTCTCAGCGCGGCATCCCTATTGCCACAGTTTGTGGTCGAAAAGCAGCGTTTGGTCAAGCATTTGGTGAAATGATCTACTGTCTTTTGATCTTTGGTTACCTGGTCGCAGTATTCATCAATATCATGTCATATCTTGTCGTCTCATTGAACGGTATCAGGCGAGTTGGCCTTGCATTACAAATGAAACTAATTATGAACAAATTCCATGTTCGTTTATATTTGGACCTGGGCATCTTGTGTTAAATTCATAGAAGTTTTCTTTGCCTTGCCAGGTTGTTGTGGTGGAAAACTTTATTTGACTTTACGTTTCGACAGAAATCGTCTTCGTCAGAAGTCTGAAAGTAGTTCCAACCGTTGTTTGCATCTATGCACTACACGACCAAACGCCTCATCCTACTTTGCCAGTTTCGGCGTTGTCCAGGGCAAAGTACAATGAGAACACCCGAGATTGAGGTCTGACCCAGCAATGTTTCCAACCGCTTCGCGGTCTTGTCCGCACTGCTCTACATAGATCGTTTGCGACGGACGAGTGGATGTTACTCCGCGCCCGGATCTTATTTGATCTACACTATATAGCTCGCATGTCGATAAAAAAAGGAAGAAGGTCACTCGTTAATGAAACGGCAAACAAAAAAAAAACAAAAATCACCGTTGTTTGCCAACACGGAAACATAGGCGATTGTGCCAAATTGGGAGTCGTATATCAACTAGAGTGCTTAACCTGTAATGATCTCTACATCGGGGAAACGGGGAGGGCACTGAGTGTGCGGATTAAAGAACACATGGCCACGAAAAGACGAGGAAATGCAACTTCACCGCTAGGTCGCCATAGGGTTGAGACGCACATTGGCAATGACTTCGAACCACTTTCAGACTTCTGACGAAGACGATTTCCGTCGAAACGTAAAGTCAAATAAAGTTTCCCACCATAACAACCTGGCAAGGCAAAGAAAACTTCTATGAATCTAATTATGAACATTTATACTCATTGCAAGGCCTTGAATCAGGAGTGTGCGGAACACTAGTACGAGTACTATGTTTTGCGAGACTGGCAGTTTTGTTTGCGTACACCCCTATATTAAATGCCCCAAAGACTGGTAAAAAATAAGCTTAGACAACTGCGGCCCTCTATTTCGTGGTTCTCAATCCCGGATGTCCTCTGCACCTGTGCTTCTGGACTACCCACTGCCATCATTCCATGAACAAACCGAAAGTTATTGAAGGAGGTGCCTGTGGAGATTTAAATTTCATCTTCAGAAGCGATGCAGTGTGGAGCATTAACATTTCTATTCACACAGCCTCTCGTGTAATGGACGGCTAGATGTATATACTTATAGACTTTTCAAAAAATACTTGCCTCCCGCTACACTGCGCGTCGACTGAGCCACGTCGCAGCACGTACGATAATGCATAGGAGGCGCGGCTTAGCAGACGGGCGGTGGATGGCCGGTGGCAAATGTTTATTGGAACGACTGTATGTACATAGATCCTCATCCAGGAAGTGCCTCTTGCCGGGAAACAGCTGCATGCTCGTTTGTATATAACAATTTCAAAAATTTTATTCAGCGGTTCTTCTTCGAATGTACACAAGTTGAAGCAAGCAGCAGCTGTATCTTTTATGTCATTTATACTTATATCTGTGCCGAATATCTCTGCAATACTGGAAGCAAACCTACCCGTGAGTTTTGAATTTTCTTCTGTTATTTTGCGTAGATAAGATAATATGCATCAGGGCGGTAAATTACGGATTCGTGCTGACTTTCTCCGTCTTAATGAGCATGTTGCTGAACAAATGTTCTGAAGCTTTTGGTAGGATCTGTAACTCTTTTCATTAACTGGCAAATATTCATCCTTTCTTGATTTCTAGAGGAAATTTATAAGAAGACTGACTGGAACTTTTGGAATTTCCATTCCCGTGTTCAAAGCCCTCAAAGAAGGTAGAACTTCAACGAAGCACTACCTCAGGCATTTAGAAAAATTCGGCTGTGTCACCTGGTCCCACTCGCGCAATGAGAATGGCTTCGAACCTCAGTAGCTGAACCACAATTTTGACTCGGTCAATCAGTTACCCTCTTCTTCATATCCGGTATCATAATGTACATAGTTGTGGTCGCTTCATGGCCCAGTCTTGGCGCTACTACATAGATTATCACTTTGCCCTGTCCATAGGGCTTAGCTTGGCGGGAAAAGTCCAAGAGTTGCCAGGGAGCCAAAAATCCGGTAAGCGCATTACTATTTACCGCCTTAAAGGAATTAACCTCTTGGAATGCATGACCAACCCTTACTGCTGTGCTTTTAACTGAACATAGGATCCGCGAACACATCACCAGACGAAACCAAGTTAACAAACCCGCTTTCTACGTCCTGCTTCTCCTAACTTTGCATAGCCTATAGATATTCGTTGGTTTACTTTATCAACGTTTCATGAATTTCAGCCGAGGTAGTGTTTTTGTTAAATATGTAGTTATGTTTTTTCCTCAATTTTATATTCAGATTATGTTACCTACCAGAACTCTTACACTTTCAGGTTAATCAAGTATTTTTGCACATGACTGTTCTAGCCGGACTACTGGCCTATTCTTTGAATTTGTTTATATACATGGCAATAAGTCGACCATTTCGTCAAAGAGTCGTTAATCTTCTGCTATGTGGGATCAAAAGTTATAAAAAATGGTCAACATCGACACAGACCCGTGCAACTCGTTCGCAAACCGTGCTTGAATAAGACTCGCTTACTGTCTTGAGGACAATTATGACCTGGACTGCTCGTATGTCTCTGTAATTTACTATGCAAAATGTAACGGTGTGTACGGCCATGTAAATTGTGACTACCTCGACCTCTGTGGTTCTATGAACAGAGACGATTATAAGTTTGCTTGTTTTGCTTGGCTTCAGCCCCAGCAAAAGATTTTGTTGCAATTTTTCCTGTATATTTTTCCTGGATCCCTCGATACCTCCATTTCCTACTCAAACTCCATTTTTTAGTTTATGTCCACGAGCTTATTCTTGCATTCAGTCATAAATATTGTTAGGCTTTCCTGGAGAAAGATTTACGATCAAGCTGACATGTTGACCACAAATCCAAATTACTAATTGCAAAGACAAATTATACTTCCGACAAATTATGCTGTTTTTGAGCTTTTGTTTTGTAGAGGTAGATAGATTCAATATAAGTACGAATTGAAAATAAATAGCAAAAAAATTGTCACCAATTGTCAAAAATTGTCATGGTCATTGTCACCCTTTCACCTAAGCTTTATAACTCTGAAAGCGACTGTGTGGATTTTATCCATCCAATTAGTGCGAGGAGAACATTTCGCACATTTCTGACCGTTTACAAGTCTTATTAGATATAATACCAGCATGCAGAGCCCCTGTCTCTCTGTCCAGGAACGCCGCGCTGCGGTCCGGCCTCTTGTCTACGGCCGTTTGGAGTTCACTGTAGATTTTTCTGCTTCTACTCCTTCATTTTAATCTGCCTAACTTTGCAGTAGTTGAGAAAGTTAGCTACACTAGATAGGTAGCGGGTCACCTTCGAAAATAGTGGAAATATCTTGGGTGAAGCTGGATCTGTTACCAATCATTCCAAGTCAATTTTACGAAAGGATCCATTTACAGAATGAGAGAATCCCGCATATGCAGCGCTCATTGTGGAAACTAGGGAAACCATTTGAGTTACTGAAATGCTTAGTTGCAAAAGCTATTGACCCCCTTATTGCCTACCCTCCAGGTTCCCACTTAGTCGCGAGAAACTCCCAGTCCTCTCAACGACACTGACAAACAAGCACAAGAATAAACTGAGCGAATAAGCACAAGATATTAAGCGATCAACCCTTGAGCGGTTCTTTTAGGCAGTCTTCATGGCCGATTCAAAATGATCGATCTCGTGCCAGGCCCCTGTGATCTCTCGACCCCCGCGGACTGCTCTCATATTCTACATTTGCAGCTGATTTTATTCCTAATCTGCAAGAGCCGTCGTCATGCAGAGATCGCCACGTTGAAAATAGTCATACAGAAATTGCTTCTCTTCACCAGTTGCATTTACGAAGACATCGTTCGCCATCGGCCATACATGTCACTGCTTCACAACTGGACAAAATCCATAGAAACCAAGCCAATGTGTTATGTTTATAAACATATGTGCGTAATCCGTTCAAAGAGACAGTGGTGTTGCAAATGAGAAATAGGAAAGAGCTGATGGAACAGCTTCACATGCTTCGCTGTGGGCCCAGGAAGGAACCGTGCCTAATGCAATGTAGGAGAACAGTAGGAGAAAGTACCTCGCAGGGCCTCTTGTGAAGAGAGCAGAAGACGAAGAAACAGAGAGTTGCTTTCCTTCTTTTCGCGATACTTGGCACGACAAATTTTCTTGCCGTTATTTCATAATCTACTTTGTTGACTACTTTCATGACTGATTTTCATAGATTTCATTTTTAATTCTTTGATTGTTCTGGGACTCAAGCTTATGGAAGCGTAGTTCGAAAGTGTTTCAAATCAAAGTTGAAAAAGTCCACGAAATTGAAGGTCGAAAAAATCGAAGGTTAGTGATAGCATGCAGCATATTACTTGCTCACATATGGAAAATGTGACAGGACATATAGGAAACAATTCACCTCCGGACATCTGAGATTGGGTCAGCTGCAAGAATCTCATTTAACACTTCACAGCGATGCGATTTGTTCATAGTAAAGCTTCCTTCCTAATTTCATTCATAATTTCCTTTAATTACGTCGCTCATTGACTGTTTACTCCCTAGTAATTATTCTTTATAGCAGTGCACGAAGAGGAAATTACTATTAGTTTCAGCTTCACAAACAATCACCTCCTTTTCTGTTCACAACAAACTTTCCATTGTATGTTTATGGCTGTATGAATACGTGTGGTGTCGTGCATTCTCATTATTGTTTTTTATAGGTTGTATTCACCTTTTTGAATAAATTCTGTGCCCCCGATGTGTAATATAGTAATAAAAATACAATGAACTGACGAAGCTTTAAAGAAATATTAATCTTCTAGCAAATACATCATGATCTAGTGTGTGCTTTGACAGTAACCTAAGTGTGGGAATTTTCGTTAAGTAGTTAAAGTAGTAAAGTTGAGCAATTTGCTTAGTTGGGTGTTCGAAATCTGGGATCAGCACGATCAGCGTAGATCAGCGCAACAGAAAATCGATCGCGTTGTGGCGATAGGGGAGCGTTACTGCCAGCTGCGTATTTAGTTTGGTGGGCAACTACTTCTATTCTTGTTATAATGGTATTTTCTGCTTTCCTTTCCTTGGAATACTTAACACGATAAATTTTCTTGTCATTATTTGATAAGATACTTTGTTAACTACTTTCATGCCTGATTTTGGCCAATTTCATTTTTAATTCTTTGATTGTTTTGGGATTGTTCGAGAATCGTTGGTGTCGCTGCAATACCTTAATTGTTCTGGCCAATTTTTTCAGAATTCCTTTTCTCTCCTCAACTTCCAAAAACACTGCAAAACAGTGCGGAGACCTGATTTTGCCAAAGCAGCTCACAAAAACGGCGGCGGTATCGAGTTTTTTGATCTACCCACATCGAACAGGTCGCGTTGTTCGGCCCAAACTGCTTGATGGCGGGAAGTGTTGAGGGTCTCAGCAACAGCCGCGACCTGGCTGAGCACCACACTGCACAGCTTGTTGCTGACTATCAGTGCCTGCTGGAAACTTCCACGTTTTTTGGGTAAAGCGAGAGAGTCGCAACGCCTACTGTTTTATCCCACGGTGTCAAAAACACGGGCCGGTTGGCAGATGTTTACCGTGTGCACAATTGAAGTTTTGCAGCTCGAAACACCTGCACAACTTTAACTGTGCACAAGGTAAACACTTCGCAACTGTGGTTTACGCATTTAACAGAGTAGGTTAAGGAAATATTTCTTCCAATAGCGGTCCTAATTTTCGTGTGACATTCCTTGACACCTGTTTAGTCGCTCCATTAGCGGGTCATTTTCCTTAAGAGCTATTGGTGGAATTTGCTATCGTTTCGTTCCATTGTATACGGCATAGCGATTTCAGCATAGCCGTTTCGAGCTTGCTAGCTATGGCAGCACTCTATCGTCCGGTAATGCCAGAGGATGACCCAGGCAGTTTTTCTCAGGAACGACTCTTGTACATTTTCTACCAAATGCTTGGCTTGTGTGCACTAGCACCGAATATCTGCCTTTTCGTTGTGCTCTGCTACTATAAAATCTATCGGAGGGACTACATGGTAGGGAGGTGTTTCATATTCGCTGAGGAAAAAGTTGTAAAGCCAAGAAAATATTGTTATATGCAATATAATAGTGATGCGAACTACTGAAGGGTTTCATAACCATTTAATTTATAAAATAAATAAATTTACGGTGAATTCCAAGCGGCCGTAGACAAGAGGCGGGACCGTGACGCGGCGTTCTCGGGCAGAGACACAGGGGCTCTGCATACTGGCTCTGGTTGCCCGTTTCTGCTAGCAGCAGAGAACTCTGGTGCCATACCGCAGCACACAAGCAGAGACAGCACGCAGAGCCCTGTGTCTCTGCACAAGAACAGCGCGCCGCGGTCCCGCCCCTTGTCTACGGCCGTTTGGAATTTGCTGCGAAATCCTTATCTCTGTTACACAATTTTTTCTCAGGTGTTTAAAATCAGCCTTTACAACTCAATTTTTAGAATCGTGGTGTTTTGTATCCCCAAAATGGCCCAGAACCCCAACTTTCTCCTCCTCCCTTCCCACCGATTGCCTGATATGCTTGTTCTACATATCGCATGTAGCACACCTTACCTAATTTTACTGCTATTGTTATTGTTCCTATTGCGTAGTTAGCATGGAACGATTTTTACAAATTAGCTTGAAACCCATAACAAACTGCGAATGATCTGTTATTCTCAAAAAGTAGTGCAGCTAGTTCCAATATTATCAAGACAAAATGGAGTCACCATTTTTCAGTTGGTCATCATGCTTTGTGTTACGGATTCTGTCAACTGCCTGTCCATTATAGTGATGGGATCGACACTGTTCAAATTTTACGATATGGGGATAAAGGAGAATCTGTTCCCCTTAGAGGTATGTGAAGAACTCTGATGTTGTTCCATCTATCCATTACCTCCAAAATATTCATGATGAAAATCTTCCGCTTGGGACAAGCGTCCTCTTGGTAAAATGTCTGAGGAAATATGCTTTGCTGATTGGGTGTATCAGATGGAGAAGTTGGCTAAGTTGTGGACATCCTACAAAATCAGCGGAATCAGAATCAGTCGTGATCCTTAGCTTGTGAATATTCTTTCCTGAAACTCGACAGCGAATCTGAGGTGGTACGGGGCCTTTGGCTGATGACCTATTGATGACTTCACTGTTATAAGCCACACTATACAGGATTCATGGATCTGCGCGCAGCACGCATTCGTATGCCTTCGGCTGATTGGAAACACAGCTGGTCCTCTCTTTCAAGTAGTTATAGCGATTGATCGGTTTATATCTATAAGGTTTTTGTTTTGGAGTCAGCGCACTTCGCACTGGAGGTAAGAGAAAGCAATTTGTCAAAGTCATTCCATTGCTTATATTACCCTGTTAACTGAGTTCATGCTATAGAGTTTATCATTAGGCATTAAGACAGCCACTCCTTGTCGCAGCTGTGCTCTTCATCTGTGGCAGTGCCATTTTGGTTGGCTTGCTGCTTGCCCATTCACAGCGCGGCGTACCTATTGCCACGGTTTGTGGTCGAAAAGCAGCATTTGGTAAAGCATTCGGTGAAATGATCTATTGTCTTTTGATTTTTGGTTATCTGATCGCAGTATTCGTTAATATCATGTCTTGCCTTGTCGTCTCATTGAACGGTATCAGGTCAGTTGGTCTTGTATGACAAAGAAAACTAGTTGAGAGCGTTTATACTCACTGCACGGCTCTGAATCAGGACTGCATAGGATTTTCCGCTTTTACTTTCACGCGATTGGAAATTTTACCTCGCACATCCCCACATTGAAGGTCCCAAGGAAAGATAGGCTTAGGCACCCGTGGCTCACTAGTTCGTGGTTCCCAATTCTGAATGTCCCGGCACCTGTGTCACTAGTCCTCCCATTGTCAGTCAACCCATGAACAAACAGAGGGTTATTGCAGAAGGTGCCTATGGAAATCCAAAATTTATATAACGTTTTCTGTTCACATACATAGCCTCTCCGTGTCATGAATGCCTAGACGTACAGCTTCTGCAATGCTTTTCTCTTTCTAAACAGAAGCACTGAGAGAGCAGCAACGGTTCTGTTCGCACACATCGAATTGGAAAGCTTTTATTTAGTGGCTCTTCTTCGAATGTGAACAAATTAAAGCAAGCAGCTGCAGTATCCTTTGTGTCATTTATTCTTATATCGATACCTAATATTTCTGCGATTCTGGAAGCAAATCTGCATGTGAGTTCTAGATTTCCTCTTGTTAATTTCCATGGATAGAATTATCATCTTAGAACTACGACCGTGAGTATGACCAAACCTTAGTACCGCTACCATGGCTTGGATTGCAGCCGCAACTTTTTTTTCAATTTCCAGCTAGAACTCCAGAACGGGCTGAGCTCCTAAGGACCTCTGCCATTATTTCGGTAAAGCAATACCTTTTGATCCCAGCAGTGCGAATAAAATTGGAAATGTTTGAGTTCTGAGGGAGGTGCTAGAAGAAGTTTCGTCGACTTGGTGTTGCGCAGTGCTTTTCAAGTAACTATTCTGAAAACTTCTGCTATTAGCTAAATAGAACGAGTATTTATGGAATTAACCGTGTGAATGCAGTTGGAAATAATTCATTCTGAAGAAATATCTGAAAGAAAATCATTGGAACCGATACTGAACGCGACCCGGGAGGGTAGCAGTCGCGTTGGCGCCGGTCCAGAGTCTGATCTCAGCTCAGAGAATGTTGTCGTCTGATAGTTGTATGATCAAAAATCAGAAGAAATTCCCCAAATTTTGAAGCAGATTCATCAGAAGTTCGAAACACCCATGGGCCAATTAAAGTCCCGTTCGACACTGAAAAATATCACACCTGAGAATATAATCTGGAATTTTTCCCTAATTTTATATTCACCTACCAATCTTACCTAGCAAAACTCTTACACTTTCAGGTCAATCGTGTATTTTTGCACCTGACCGTTCTAGCCGGACTACTGGCCTATTCTTTGGATCTGTTTATATACATGGCAATTAGTCAAGAATTTCGTGAAAGAGTCGTTAATCTCCTGCTATGTGGGATCAAAAGCTATAAGATATGGTCAAAATCGACACAGTCCCGGGCAAATCGTTCGCAAACCGCGTTTAAATAAAGCTTGCTTACGGTCGTAAGGAGAACTATGGCTGCTCTTACGTCTATGGAATTTACTATGCGAGAAGGCCTGAGCCCTGGCAATGGATTTTATTGTATTTTTCTAGTATATTTCTGCTTTTGACTTGTCTCCAAGTGATCTATGGCATTTTGTGTTCAATTCGAAAATAAATTAACCCGTGACGATGCCACTATCTTTCTTCACTTCTTGGAACCCCATAATTCTCTACTTCTGAGTCCATTAGAAAACATGAATTATTGTTAAAGATAGGCGTCATCCCCACCAGAAGGTCTTCTTCATTCCAAATCATTCATTTCCACTCGAGTTATAAATTTCGGAACGCCGGGACCCCTCGATATTCTCTTTTCCTACTCAATCTCCTTTTTTTGTTACGTTCACGAGCTTGTTCTTGTATTCAATCATACATACATATTACTAGGCTTTTTCTGGTGGATGATTTACGGGGCAGCTGACATGTCGACCACAGATCCATATTACCAATTTCACAGGCAATTGATACTGCTGACAAATTATACTGCGGTCTTGATATTTTGCTTCGGAGATAAGATGTCAATTCATTGTTAATAATTGAAAATAAATAAAAAAAGAACGAGGTCATTGCTAGTTTTTCACGTAATCTTAATAATTCTAGGAGTGACTTTGGATTTCATCCATCCACTTAGTGCGAGAAGAAAATCTCACATTTCTGACCGTGCTCGAGCCTTATTGTTTTCCTGCTGTTGTTGAATGCTTGAGTACTCTATTTTTATCTGCCCAACTTCGCAGTGGTTGGCATGGTTCCCTTCACTGGATACCTAGCGGGTCACCTTTAGAAATAATAGAAATATCTCAAGTGGAGCTGGATCTGTTACCAATCAGTCTCGAGCCACTTTTAGGGGAGTATCTAATTGCAGAATGATAGAATCCCACGTGTGGAGAACTCAGTGTGGATGTTAGGGAAAACATTTGAGTTACTAAAACGTTTCGTTGCAAAAGCAATTAAACCTCTTTTCGCCTGAACATCCGATTCCCACTTAGTTGTCGTCCCCTCAACGGTACCCAAAAACAAACAGAAGAATAAAAATGAGCAAATAAGCACATGATATCAAGCGATCAACGCCTGATACAATTAACCACACGAGTAGGTACAAAAACTTCATTCAAATAAAAAAACTTCGCTCAAATAAAGACTTTATACAAATCAAAAACTCACTAATCCGTAATGAAATGCAGAACAAGAATATCGGCGGCCTTCAGTAGCCGTAGCGTAACAGTAGCCGGACGACGAGGCTCGAAGACGTAGCAGAAGTGTACATAATTGTGAGATCGCGGGACCCCCTTCGCTTTCGCGGGTTCTTTTTGGCGCTTTTCATGCGGCGGCTCGATCCAAAATTATTGATCTCGGGCCAGGCCTCTCCCCCTCCGTGATCTCTCGACCCCCAGCCAACTGCTCTCGTATTCTACAACTTGCAGCTGATTTTATTCCTAATCTGCAAGAGCCGTCGTCGTACAGAGATCGGCATGTTGAATACAGTTACACTAAAATCGCTTCTCTTTTCCACCTGCATTTACCAAGTAATCATTCGCCATTGGCCTTGGATGTCACTGCATCACAACTGGGCAAAATCTATAGGAACCAAGCCAATGAATTATAAACATATGTATGTACGTAATCTGTTCAAAGAGACACTAGCAAGGACTTTAGCTAACGCAGTGCAGAGGAACAGAGGGGGAAGGTACTGGCAGGGCTCCTTGTAAGGAGAACAGAAAAAAAAACAGAGAGTTGCTCACGGTGGGTTACGTTTTCATTACTGAGGGGAAAAAAGCGAAAACGAGCATATGGACCCTGTTGAGAAATCATCGGAACAACTGGAAATGGGAGCCATTGACCAGCCATAGCCCTCAATATTCACTGTGTTTTTATATTATACATGCGTGAAAGACAGATACAGAGAAGATGACAAGTTTTAGCCGCCCATTCTCGGCCTACTAGGCAGGGTTGAATGTAAATCTGGCTCCGGAGCTTCGAAAGTTCCTGAACTGTGGGGTTATCTAAGCTTCCAACACCTATATTTCCAAATAATTGGCAACGGCTGCGTTATTCCAAGTCATAAATAATGCTCTCAGAACTCCAGGTTTTGCATACTTTGAACTTCTCTCAACTTCCTACCTCCTAACTTTGTTTCATGCAAGACTAACGGTCATTCCTACTACTGCGAGCTGTAGGAGAGCTATTGATTTCGAGGAAAATATAGTCAACTCCAAATGTCCGTAGACAAGAGTTGGGGGCGCGGCGCGGGTCTCTCGCTGTCTGCTGCACGGATTCAGCGTGGCATGCAGGGCAGAGACGCGGAGGAGAACCGCGCCGCGGTCCCAACTCTTGTCTACGGACATTTGGAGTTGACTATAAGATCTCTAAGAGTCCTAAAAACGACATCCAGGTTCAGAGACCGAGCCGATGAGATTGTTGACTATGTGGAAGCAAACTTGTTATGGTTGCGTCACCTTGGAATTATGTACTTCGCTGTCTGCATTCACGAAAAGCCTACCGAACCATGGCCCAATTAGGCAGTGTTTTTCATTAAGCAAAATCTGGCCAATAGCAGAGCACGGCTTTGTCCTTCAGCAGATGAGCAGGCATTCCGTCACCATATTCTCTCACTTTCTTCACACCAGAATGTCCCATTTAGACAAGTTTAAGCAAATACTATACATGCGCATATCACCGTCAATACAGAGTTGTTATTAGCGAAGCGATACTCAAAGATCACCCAATTCTCAGCAAACAGGAGGCATAAAGTGATTTCTGCTATAAGAATTTCCAAACTTCCTTTACAGTTTTTTGCCAAATATGGTAGGTGAGATAGGAATTGGAGAAATTGAACTCTAAAGAAGTACCTGAACAGTGCTTCGGTAGGATACAAGAGTATTGGCGGCCTTCAGTAGAAGTACCGGAACACCAGCCGGAGGACGGGGTTCGGGCGACGAGGTAGCAGAAGTGTCCGTAAGATCGCGACACCCCCTCGCTTGCTTTCGCGGGTTCTTTTTGGCGGTCTTCCTGCGGCTGGTCGATTCAAAATGACTGATCTTGCGCCAGAACCCTCTGTGATCTCTCGACCCCCCACCC
>JARK01001405.1:260382-320065 GCA_000688135.1 Ancylostoma ceylanicum | reverse complement strand
AAAAAAAGCCTTTGGGGGGGGGGGGGGGGGTAGATCAGCCATGAGACAGATGTTGGCAAAATTCCTCGCTTCCGCTTTGTTTTCAATATGAGCTTTCTTTCAAGGACAGCTCGTGAACAACATTTCTGTGTGCGTTCAAATCTTTACTATGGCTTTTAGGTCTTATTCAAAACAGTTCTCGTGCACAATTTTTTCAACTGCTTCTGAATAGAGTCTTAATAGCCTTCATAGAGCATGTACTTCTCTTCAATATTAATTATACTTCTGTGAGTCAGGTTGTTATAAGAACACTATTCATTGCTTTGACGTTTCAACTATACGTCGTCATCAGAAGTCCGAAAACGGTCCAAGGTTACGGTAATTTGCGAGTTAAGCCATCGAATACCTGCCCTCTCAGTGCGTTCAGTTTAAGCTAGTCAGAGCGCTTTGAGATCCGTAGCCGGAAATGACACTCATCTAATGCTCCCACAGTATGGCGGAGACGGAGTTCTGCTTTGGTACTGTGCACCGATCCGCTATTGGTGAGCAAACGTGGCTACGAGCTCTGCTTCTGTCACATGCTGAGCATAAAAACTCTTTGCAATCTTATGGCTCACGTAATAATAGAAAAAGCGTGGGATCACTAGTAATTGCCAATGGTTAATTTCTGCTTTCCATTCTTGCATTCCGCTTGCAGATCCATATTACCACAAGGATTTTCCTGGGAGATGTTGGTGCTTCATAAGCGAGAATATTGCATACATTTACAATGAAGTCATCTCCGGTTATCAGACGCTTCTGTTTCTTTATAGAGCAACTTGTATAGTCCTTCTCAAAAAGATAGACCGATTCGGTGATTGCACAATCGCAACGGAACCTGGACGAGAGATGCGGAGAGAGCATGCTCCAAGTGAGAGGGTCGAGCAGGTCCCACCGCGATTCTGCAGCTGCGGTACGCTAAAAACCGCACGCGCAGTTCGTCTATCTTTTCGACAACAATGTATTAGATGCGTGCGTTTGACGTGCGTGCGCGTACGTCTATATGATGAAGAATAGGGGCTAGTTGCCTTTTCGCACATCTCTCAATTCCGTCGCAAGGGCAAACGACGAGCGGCAAGCCCTGTCGTGAAGTCTGTTTCAGACCAACTGACGTCTGATGTTGTCATTAGCAACGTCAATTAAAATAAAATTAAATCGTTAACATCGTTAAAGTGAGCTCGATCTGTCTAAAATGAAACGTGAGCACCGCGGGAGTTCACTAGCCCGCGGCTCGGTTGAGCTAGTGTTTGTTGGTGTTCCTGCTCGCCCTTCTTTTGCTTGAGAACTGTTGCTGCGCAGTATCTCAGGAGCCAGTACAAGGGATTCTTGCCTTTTTTCTTCAATGCCTCCTTCTTCCTGTTTCCCCTTACAATTCCATCGAATTTAGTGTCACAACATTTCAGTGTTCACCATGCATAGGACACCTCACAACGTTTCTACCCTGCTGCCTGTAGAAGATCGCACTTCAAAAAATGCTAACGTGATGAGATGCAGAACTACCACCAGCTCAGTAAATCAGTGCTGGGATTCATGAACGTTCCCGGAAGGGTCCTGAGCTTCCCGCTCAGTCAAGACCACGACCACTTACTGTTACAAGTTCAAATATTTCGCCTTCTTCAACACTACTTGTTGTATCTGACTGAGGCAAGCCGTCCTGACAAGAAATATCCACTTTTGTCAGGAGAACGCGACAGTCTCAGAACGGCGGGTAGGTTAGTATCTTCCTGGGAACGTTCATGAATCCCACCACAGAGCTCTAGCACTGCGTCACCACGACCGCTCGATGGCCCGTCAACGGTGGATACGTTCCAAGCCAATAGCAGCAGGCTATTACAACTCAGTTGTGGGACTACATGTATATAGCTCACGTGAAACAGTAGCAGCTGTGACACTTGATACTTGATGTTGTTACTTCATAAAATAATTTTATTACTGAAGAAATTGGGCGATAATATTGAATGAGTTTTCTTTTGGTTTTCGAGTAGTCAAAGTTAAAAGAAATATTGGGTTTATAACAGGTACCTCTACTACTGTCCCTTACTAGCTGACGCATGGACTGTGGTCAGTTACTTTAAAAAATAATATATTCAAGGTAAGTGTAGAGCTGCAATAACCACACTACGTGCAAGCTGACGTACTTGCATAGACGGAAAAAACTTACCATGTATTTGAGAGCCTTATAGTCGAGTATTTCTGTTCACTTCTGAGGTAGACACTGCTATCCTTGTGCTATCTCGCTGAATTATTGAGAATTCTCGTATTTTCTTCCTTTGCTACCTTGATGACACTTTTGCGGTGATCAGGACGGCTCCTAGAACAATCAATGTTATACTTCGCTCCAGACCTTGAAAAGGTATGGCGGAGGAAAAAAAATAACTCAAATTTTTGGAGGTTCCATTATGTGGGAGAAGTGATGGACAATGAGATTCATCTACTTATTGCTCACATGAAAATCATAGTTTAGCTGCGAAGAATGGTATGTATTTTCATTTTTCAGTTTTCGTCCTACTCCTTGCCATCATTTACAATTCTTTGAATTTCCATAAAATTTTGAAGTACCAGAAAATAAATTACCGTCCCCCTCCTCAAATAAGATTTATTATTGCTGAAATCCGCAAACTTCCTATCCTTTTCTCTATCATTAAATGTTTTACTTCACCAATTTCGATGCAGAAGCTGTCACTGATCTTCATCAGTTAGTAGAATAGAATGTTATATCGTCTGTGTACAACGTAGTACTTTCCTATTGTCACATTTCTATTAAACAGCGAAACTTGAAAATCTTAACTTCACCTGCAAATGCTGTTCTGTGATACTTGGTTGGTCAACTCAATCCGTTCACACCTTTGGTACATTTTATCTTCGCAATTTCACGGGTGGATGCAGATCAGTGGGAGCATTTCGTTAAGGTGATGAGATTACAACTGAGCACATGCACACCAACGCTTCTCTGAAAGTAATAATCAAGATCAGATCTGATAAAAAGCAAGGCATAGAGACCAAGGCTTGTCCTAATCAAAGTTCAATCCTTCGACTTCTTTTTCATTTTTGAGGTGGTTGTTTTTACTTTAATTCCATTTCCAGAAACATAACCGTCAACAGAGAGCAAATGGGGAAATTTGGGTAAAAATGCATGAAGCATATTTTCCAGGGATAAATTTTTCTATGAAAACTCATCATTTACTATAAGTTTTGGTTATACGCTCTTATGTTAGTAATCGTCCTTGAATTAGTCCCTTTACACTTTTTTTGTTTGGAAAACATTTTCAATGTTCTTTTTTCACTAGACGCCTCTGGTTGGCTTGTGCACATCGAGTGCATTAACAAATAAGTAAATAAAAACAAAATAACCAGCTAGTAGGTACCTTAGGTACAGCGCATTTAGTAGCAGAATGTTTGTAATGAAATTGTATTCAGATTTGGATGGATTATATGTAGTTAGAGTGTTAACTAATCCAGGAGGGGACTCATTTCTCTACAGAATTGATATTTCAGCAATAATAAATCATATTTGCTGGTACTTCAAAATTTAATGGGAATTCATCTGTTCATTCACATATTTCATCGATTCCGGAGTTACATACTTGAGTAATTATATGAATAAAGAAATCGCCTGCTAAGTAAGTTGTATATCGAGCTTTCAAAGCTATTGTTCCTAAAATAACAATGTATTGTTTCATGGTAATTAAGTAGCTCTAAGGCTATATAATGGAGCTCATGCACAGCTGACGTTTACTGCGAATATGTCTGTTTTTGTTACTTGATGTTCTCATGCGATAGTACCCTTGGAGTAATGAGAATTGCAGCAATGCGAAGATTTCTACTGAGTTAGGTATTCGGCTGGATTCTCTTTTCTTGTTATTCTCAATTGCCAGTCTATGTATAGTTGTTCAACCTTGCTATTAACTTTATTCACATATGTATATCTCGGAGATGGTTCCCAGATTCCTAGATGATCGGTTTCTAGTTCTAGCTTCTACGAATGCTACTGCAGGGAGTCTTTTTCATCCGAAATACAGTCATTTACCTGGTTTTCTCGGAACGTGCACATATCTGTAACCAGTTCATGGGAAAAGTTGGTGATTCTGCCAGACTAAGTGCCACCTCAAAAACACCTGTCTGTTGATTGTGTTTTGTACTTGCGCCACAAAAACGTTCGACGTAGGACTTTGACTGTGTTTTTGTGTGACGGTTCTAGTAACAAATGTATCCGCAAAACAACTGAAACATTATGTATGAGGACCGAAGAACAGCGGGGAAAAACAAGGCATTCTGCGGTTATGCGGAAGCTCGGAAGCTTATTTCCGCGCGTTTTTATACGGTTGATTTTGTACACAAACCACCAGTAGAATTAAGGCTTCTCTAACGATGTTATTCAAATCAGCAAGTAGTGTTTAGGTTTTGCATACGGAATTGGGTAAGCAGCAAAAGAGAACTGCGTCAGGAGTGCCTTGATTAGCCTTTCATAGGCTGTGAGGACATCAGTCCTTTTGACGCTTTCCAGTGATAAGAATTGCATTTTAATGGTGTCACAGTGGGATAGTTGCACTGACCAGTTCTGAGGATCTACATCTATACATCTCGTTGAATTTGTTGCGCATACACTAAGCTTATCCGTGCTCGGAATAAAATACATTCGAAGGATACAAACGCAAGGCACTGCCCTGTCTCTGATGAACCTCAATGTATCCTAGCATTCATCATTATGAACCCTTGTTCTCTTTTATGTGCACTTTCCATGTTGAACTTACATTAATTTGCACCTGTATGCATTAGAACTTTAGGCCAAACTCCGCTTTTTACTCCGCCATACAACACAAATGCTTCCACAGGTTATTCTTGAACAATGTCGCTCTGCCCCCAGCACTTTGCTCAGTTTAGAAAAAAGGCTCAGGCTATTCACAAATATCCGTCTCAGTACACTGGAAAATGTGCCGGTGGTACTTTCTTGTTTCTATACATAGACGGCCCATCGTCAGTTGTTGCGAGGGGCCCAACATCGCTTCCTGTCGGCTTGCTCACTCGCTGCCCGCTGTCTTGCAGAAGCGTGGATGGTGTTCGTGGGTGAGGTTGACAAAAATCTTGGATTTTTTTCGCCGAGCGTTCACCTGCTTCATTCGCACAGCG
This sequence comes from Ancylostoma ceylanicum, assembly GCA_000688135.1. Lineage (NCBI taxonomy): Eukaryota > Metazoa > Nematoda > Chromadorea > Rhabditida > Ancylostomatidae > Ancylostoma > Ancylostoma ceylanicum. The sequence goes on along the minus strand of JARK01001405.1, from coordinate 314,920 downwards.
AGGTTATCAGCTATCAACCTACTTCGCTGGTAGTCTCCCTGGAGGTCGATTCTTTTCTCGTGGGATCCGTTCTGAAGTTCTGAGAACCAGTTCATCTGAGCTTAGTTTTTGGTATTCATTCTGCTGCGTCAACAAGATGGGGTGTCGTAGGTTAGAGCTGCAGAGAACGAGCTGTTCCGGAATCCGGAACATCCCCTGAAAGATCCTAAGCCTCTCTCTTAGTGTCCACGCTCGGAAGGAGATGTAACCGTTGGGCATTTTCTGTTGGATTATCCGCATTACCTGTTATATACCTCCTCCCACTTCCCTCGTCTGCATTTCCACTCCACGCCGAATTTCCTATTATTTTATTCATCGTTAGACATCCACAGGGTAAATTTTCGTAAATTCCACATAGCGCTAGTCAACGGAGCGTGCCAAAATCAGGAATTTCCTAAATTACGGCGAAAAATTTCGTTTTCTGCTCTCGTTTTCTTGTGGGCTCGGCGAGGAATCGTGCTAGATTTATCTTTTTTTTTCTCTGCACGAAGTTTTACAGAAATTCTCTTCTTCACGAACATAGTTCCCTCTCTATGTTCGCGTCTTTCCTAATTATAGGACGAACTTTTCTCTCACATAACCCTACTCTTCAACCAATCCGTGAAATTATCCGCACATTATTCACAGATTTTGCGTAGCATTATTTGAGGACTTTCTGGACTTCAACAATTTTTGTAGGATTGCAGCCCGCAAAAGATGACCTAGGTGAAGTTCTTGATCAGCAAAAGTTCTATTCTACCTCTCACATTGATTTCACCTCGGATTTTTTGAACCTGACAATTGAGAGTGCGAACGGATATGTGAGCGCTCTTTCCTGTGTAGTTTTTCGAGCCGCGTACTCACGAACATGGGACGTAACTACATGTGAAAGAAACATTATTATCTTCTACGGAAATTATATGTGGTTTGTATAGTCTTTTTTGAAAAAAAAAATCCTCTGAATTTTCTCCGCTTGTAGCTATTAGCTCAAAAAACGCTGTTGTCGTAGGATATAATGCCTTTCTGGCCATTTTTTAGACTTTTCAGGCAGTTTAGTTTTTTGCTGAGTGTCATTTGCAGAATGCTGTTCATTTCCGAAACTAGCTTTGTGATGCTCACACTACTCTCATTCACCAACTCGTGGGTTTGCATGGCTTTCTCACATCTGGAAATAGCCAGCGTTTGTTATATGCAGATGATCTCTTCGATTTAATAGGCAATCGTTGTGGAGTATGTAGCGTGAGTAGCAGAAATGACATTATCAATTAGACTTTTGAGCAAACATATGATGCAATTTCTGAGATTGAAATCAGCATGTACGACAGAGCCATCTCTCCAGTGGGCTTATAACAGGATATAAATACATATTCCTCTGCTACCTGCACCTCTAGCAAGTGTCCCTCTCTTGTTACTTTACCAAACGAATGAAAACTCTTGATGTTGACGTACGTGTTCTCTCTGACCTCACGACACTTCTGTGAACACCACTCCTTTTAATAGAAGTTGTCCATGAACCATTTCTCGTACGAGTGCAAAATATGGGCGGTACGCCATCGGATAGAGTGAATCGTAGTAGCTCATACGTTTGTACAAATTGAGAGCTAACCTTTCCAGACGTTTCTTGCTTCGACGCCGGAGCTGCTCCTACTCAAATGGCTGCTGGATTCCGACCGGTCGATGAAAGCGACGATCCACAAGATTTTGAACTGTGGCGCATCAGTTTCTTTCTCTACGAGCTGTTTGGCGCCGTGGGAATGGTGCCAAACGTCCTGCTTTTCTTTGTCCTGATCTCCTACAGATCACATCGGAAGGATTTCAAGGTAAAGTTTTTGTATCAGTGCTCGTGGATTATGTGATGCTTGGAAAACATGTATATTGTTTTAGAAAAATTAGGGTTGAAATACATGCTCAGTTTTCTCCATCACTTGGAAGTTTAATATGATGAAAAATTCAATTCAACGGTAATTTCATAAAATGTTACTTGGGCAGTAAGACTCTTTAAGTCATATGCGTGGTAGTACCGAGGTCGATTTTGACGTCAACATGATACTTCTAGCAAATTTCATAATTCACGTACACCTTACGTGAATTGCACGGATTTCCAATCTGCATTTTTTAAAGTTCCGAAATGCCCAGGGTAGAGGATGTGGAGCGGGTGGGGTGGATAGAAAGTGGGATCACTTAAGGTTGGATGTCCCAACGTTCTAGCTGCACTCACAGGCACCCGTCAGAATCTCCAGCATAGGCATCCTTGGTATTCAAGAAAGTATGGAAAATTAATTTAATCCGTGATCATTCGGCGTCTTTTTCCTCCGAGGGTGCCTGGGTTTTATTTCCCAGGGTGATATTGTAACAGCATAACTTAATCTAGAATTTGCACACTTTGTCGAGCCTATCGAGCGCCAAAAAAAATAGTAAAATGGAAGGTTGAGAGACAGATTTTGCCAAAGCCGACTGCCAACTTTCGGGTCGCTTACTAGTAATACCTTCTTGTAGTTGTATGTCAGAATTTATTGGCGAAACCCTTACTCCAATTACTCTTCTGTCGCCTGAAACGCTGCTAGGAGCGCACAGTGACAGTTTAGCGTACATAAAGTACTTTCTCGGAGTGGCAGGGTGTAGTAGAAATTATCTACGAGTATATCCGTTTGTTTTTGTGAACCAAATACCAAAAATGTTTTCCAGAAAGCCAAAAGAAACACCAACCTTTCCAGAAGTCCACCGGTGGAAAGGGCCGCATATTTATCATCAATTTAATTCTTGTCGTCGGGATCTCTTAGGACGCCCGTATTCCATATAATGCTTTACTAGGGCCACAATTTTGGTCAATGCCCAATAACCCGAAATATGTCGAAAACATCCTTCGTTCAAGACTCTGCTCCTAATGCCTTATTTCAACAAAAAAATACTGCAGAATTTTGCGGACTAAAGGGATCCAAAAAGCACTACGCTACGGTCATTCCCCATCGTATATTTTCTATACATGATGTGGCCGTATTGCATGTGTGTGGAACGTTTCTCTTTTTTTCTAGAAATAAGAATAATAAAAGTTATTCTTTCTTGAGTTTCTCTAATACTCACTATCCGAACGGCATCGAGTATTTGGCGCTACGTTTTCTCGACGTGACGCTTTACATTCAGTCATGACCTATTAAATACAATTTTGATGCACTAATGTTTCAAGAATTAAGTTATACTTAGAAACTACTCATACTCTCATCGCCTCTGTATGATACAAATAAGAAAGGATAGTCAAAGATTGTCGTTACTGCGGACAATGTTCCCGTCGTTCCAGTGACAAAGATTCGTGACGTTATACGTGCTAAGTAATGCTATTGTACAATAGTAACAATACTGTGGATCGTAGCATGAAAAATAAAGCCTGAGCCTTTCTAGCGTCTGACGAGGACAGCTTTACCTAGCCTTTGCCAAGGGCAACAACACTAGAAATCTTTACAGAATGACAATATTGTTCTTGTGTCCTATTCCTGTGCTTTTGAGGTTTATAAATGGAAAACTTTTTTAGACCTCACGTACCGGTCTTACTGCCGTCCTTTTAACTTCCTATGTAAGAAAACGGTCGAAAAACAATAATTCAGTCGTCAAGTCGCTGCAATCGTTAACAAGGGAGTGCACGAAATCGAGCAGCTGGTTGTGAACTAGACTTACGATCGGTGGCAAGAAATTATAACATGATGATGCGATCTTGACCCGTATCCAGGGCTCGTGTCCAATATTCTTTATCCTTTCGCGCACATGCAAATCCACTCTTTTCGCTGCAGGTTATCTTTATCCGGTCGATTTCCGCTCGATAACGATTCATGATATACTCCATCTCTACTTCGCGTTGTTTCTCGTCAAGCCTGCTATAAAATAGTCTTTATTGCATAGCAGATTCTCCCAGTCACAACAACATATCCACTAGAGTGAGCTTACCAGACCGGGTAAATTATATTGGACACGAGCCCTTACGACCTAGACTTGAAAAATGCCTGGACGTTTCCACAAGCTGCGGGTAACGCACTGACCATTCCCTTCCTTGTTCATATGCGATCTCCTTAATCCATACCATAAGTACAAACTAGAGGACCGGACAGGTAGCAGTGGTATGGATACGTTCGCTAGCCCACAGAGCCATCAGACAAGGCTGAGGGACCATTTAGTGGTCATGGCTGCAATGCTATGAGTGAAGGGTAACAACACCTGTCAAGTACATATTCTGAGCTTCTGTAGGCCATTTGGGAGATTTCAAGAACAAGCTGTAACATGATGTCAGACATGCACTGTAACCTTATCTTATAGTTCTTGCCTTGAATTAGCAGCCTGATTTATTCAGTGCAGGCAGACACTGGGTGGAGCGCAAGTACAGGCCGAGTTGCAAGCGATAAGCAATGAAAGCTCGCTCCTGCAGGTACCCGTTGGGTCCGAAATGGTGGTATTTGTTCCAAGGTTTGAACTGGACCTGGTGTGTCCACAGGGTCGGTCAAGAATTTCAGCTAGTTCGTGGAACGTTGTTGGGACGAAGACAAGTCTAAACAAAGACCTATAACATTGTATTATAATATCCTCGCGGGATGGAAAACGCTTCCAGCTACGTGATTTATTTTGATCCAGGGCTTTATTTCTAGATGTTTTAATGCTATTAGTGATTTACTGGTAGTCTGCTATGCCATCCACGGTGGATCTCAGGCGGTAACGGAGGAGCATAATGAGAAGGCTGATGGTCCACCACCGCCGCAAGCAATCCACCGTTTTCTCTGGATTTAGAGCTGCTCGACCTCTGTGTTTGCCTGAATGCTTCTCTGGTAATAAAACATCATAAATGAAATCCCAACGTTGAATGATGTTGAGAATGTGCAAGGCGTTACTGTAGTTTTCTCACGTGAAAAATGCAAGAACAGTGCAATTGGCAAAGTATGTGCAATGACGTGCCAGAGCAGGTGGTTAGCTAGGCAATGAGTACACAGAATCAAAATCATCTATTTTAGCTTCCTATTTTGTTATGTGTGTCCGATACGACAAACTGCTTGGCTATTCTCATTCTTGGAGCGGAGTCTGTGGGAATCTATAACAGGGCAATTCGAGACAACATCGTTCCCGTAGAGGTTTGTGTTTACGATTATTAATAGGCGTCTTTATCAGCAGCTGAAGCATGGAGAAGGAACAGAAATTGTGATTGATTTTTGTGGTTGAATTGAATTTAAATGAGTTTGAGTCAAATTTCAATGCAGGGAAGTGTTCAAATGATCACTTTATGGGTACGAGTTTACCCCTCGCGGCTTTCCGCGCCGCACCTGCTTCGCGGTGCGCAAGGCTGACATCCGACAACCACTGCGTCCACCCGCACCGCATGCACCGTGCGGCGCGCTAATTCGCAGAGGGTGCAATCGTGATTGACGCTCCCTGCACCTTCCATTCAGCTTGTTTAATTTAAAAATGCTATAAACAACGCCAATGCACTACAGAGTGACATGTGAAACTATTTCAGACTTCGCTCTCTTGCGCGCTCAGCGCTCCAGTGTATCTCCGCATCGCCGGCAGCGTAATGTCGCCGCTTGTGCATACGGCTATTGCGTTTGATCGTTTCGTTTGCGTCAAATTCCCAATGTGGTACCGTTCGGCCATCGCTAAAAGGTAGGATTTCCAAGCTGCTGCTTATAGAGCGAGGAATCGTCCCTCTTTCAGCCTTCGTTAGTCTGATTTCCAAAGCTAAGCACTAAGCTTGTTGGTAGACAACATAGAAACTGTGACGGAACACCAACGTATTTTGATAGTTCTGTTATAATGCTTGTTCAGGCAGTACATTCTACCCCTTCTTGTTACCGTAGCAGTATTTATATTCTTACCAATTGGGTTCTATCTAGCATATTTACGCCGACATGACACTGTGAAATTCTACTGCGGTCGTCGTGCCAGTTTTGGACAAGTGTACTCTATGATGATATACACGCTATTGGTGTTCGGGTATTTCCTAGCATTCCTGGCAAATATGTTCACATTTGTAATGATAAGGATTAGCAATAGGTAATGCTCCAATTATTTTCAATGGATTTTTTTTCATAGCTTTGGGAGAAATACATAGTGCTACAGTTGACTTTTCGCGATTTACCTAGAAATCATGAGCTGTACTAGTGAACTTTTGCAGGCAAAACAAGAGTTTCGTCCAGACGCTGAAGATTGCCACCACGGTATCATTCGTGTCGTTTCTTCTTATTTCAATACCGAACACTTCATCATTTGTGGATACCCTTATAAGAGTGAGTTCGTTCGTTCATTTTAGCTAGCAGTCTTCCTCACAGGTGGTAGATTTAACTCTCTTTTTCTTTCTAAAGAATTTTTTTTCGCTGAAAATTAAAAATCGCGAAACTATTTCTGAATAAATGAAGCTAATGTTGAAATGAACTCGAATCAACAGTTTTTCTTGAGTGTGGCATCTCTTCTCAATCTTTATTCCATTTTGCAGATATCCCCACTAGCATTACAACTAACCACATATCTTAGTGTGATTGCTTATTCGCTGACATTTTTCCTATATATAGCACTGAATCCAGATTTCCGACAACGAACCTTGCACAGGTTAACGTGTGGATACGCAAAGGTAGCAAATGTCATGAGACGTCTCTTCCACGGCTTTCGCATTGGTAAAGAGTCTATTCATAAAACAATTACTAATAGTTCAGACACGAGCAGATAGTCACTTGCAAGTCGATTTCTTCGAGAAGAAGAGCACTATAAAGGCTTGAGAAGGATTCCAGAACTCACCAGCGATACAGTGCTGGGAATGTCCTGCCGATCATTATCCCCCATGAGGAGCTATTATTCAGCCTGAGATTCTGTTTTCCATTGTCTCACAAAAACACCATATGCTTTCTGTGGATATTTAGACTATGAAATAAATAAGTAATTTGTAATTCATTGAAAATCTATTTTTGCTTCCCCATTACTATCAACGAAGATCTCACCAAACAATTTCGTTTTCCTACTTCCTTCAACCCATTTTCTCTACCCGTCTTCAATCTAGTACGTAGTTCACGTCAGAAATATTAGATTGGTACAGATGAATTGTCGGTTTGCTCGTGGGGTATCCATTGACCGCTCCTGCTCGACTTTCCAATCGCATGAAGGCACCTACATAGTAATTGTTGGGTGACAGCACCCAAACCTGTCCGCCATATCCCTTGTGGTCTGGCTAAAATCCTCTTTGTTCGCTTCCTTAAGCTGCTCCATGTCGACCACCGATGGAGGCCCACCGCGAGCGTCATCTTCGAGGCTTTTACTCTGAGCGAAACTTGTGAAACCATCGCTGGTACTGCCGCTCACTGATGACGTCCTGCCCAAAAGCATGGCATAGGTTTCGATGAGGTTCGACCGCAGTTTTGCCTCTTTTGGAGTCGTAGAGCGAACAGCATCGAATGCCACCCTTGAGACCTGCCATTTCTGAAACTCTCAAGAACCAGGATTTGACCGCCTGGAGCACTAATAATAACAGATGGCAGATAACCTGCACACATGTCTTCACAACGGTACTTATAGCTACCCTGAAAAGAATTATTCTGTAGAAATGACTATAGCAGAACCCAACCCAACCGACATTTCCTATGTACCAACCTAAGAAATTCACGTCGCAACCCCGTTCCTGCAGTATTCATAATAACCTCTCTCCCTTTCTTTCTTTTTTCTTTCTTTCTTTCTTTCTTTCCTTGTCTCACAACGCATGCCACAATGCTGCATCGGAACCACACATGCTTTATGTATCTAATCCCAGTGTTCGAGACCCGCCGGCTACGGCGACGCAGGGTTTCGTGGGGAAATTTCACGCTAACAATAAAGAAAAATTCGAGGTGCTTTCAATAAACTCAAACGCATTTTTTATGGAGCTTTTCGACTACGGTTCACTGCAATAACACAGAAAGTAAATAGATGAACGAAGAAACAATTAAATAAATAAACAAATAAATGTCAGCGGCTCAATTCGGTGAAGGCGACGAATAATTAAAGCGTAAGTTTATGGCGGACAGGTCTATTTTCTTCCTCATGCAAACGAAATTCTACACGTGGCTGCAAATGTAACATCAGGTTTCGGAGTCTCAGGAGCAAATATTGGGTAAAGTCAGGCAACTTCCTAAGAACGATGTAAAAGAGCACGAATCGAATTTAGAAAAGCAAGATTCGCGCACTAGTTTGTTTAGAAATAGAAGAATACGCATCAACCTTATGCTTGCGGATAAACTCCTCCGGAGTTGGTTCTTTAGATAGCCTGTTAGATTTGTTTCATTGTATCCTATGAATATAACTTTAAAAAATCATTGCGAATAAATTATCAAATGACATGAAGGCGTTGTCTATGCTTGCCGCGTGTTAAAGTTGACGCAGTGATAAGGGCGATTTATACCAGATGCGTGCGACTGACGTGCGTGCGACTACTCAGACAGTCGCGGGATTGGAGCTACACGTCACCTGCGCTCCAATCTCAAAAAAGGGCGGTCTTCGGATGCTGTTTCACTTGCTCTTGGGCTGTCATCCAGTTGCTTTTCGATTGCCTTTCGCGCTTACAACCAGCAATTGAATAGCAAGCAAATAGCAAGCGAATGGCAGTTATGGCAAGGCAAGAGCAGTTCCACGGCAAGTAAAACGGCAGCCGAAGGCCGCCCATTTTTGAGATTGAAGCGCAAGTGATGTGTCACTCCAAGCTCGCGAATGTCTGCGTATATGATGAAGAATAGGGGCTAGTCGCATCGCAGTCGCATAGCAGTCGCACGTGTCTACGGTATCGCGACGGCCGCGCTTTCTCTTCATTGAGGATTTCATGCCGCGTTGACAACTCTTCATGGAAAATCTTTCGCAAAAGGACGCATGCGCCTGATAGTCGCATCTGGTAAAAATTGCTCTATACACAAGCAGTTTACATAAGGAGGTGACTGACAAGTAGGGCAGGGAAATTCCGGCACGTAGGCAATGTTCCTGGTCTCGCCGCCACCGTTGCTGCGTGGGCAATTTGCGTTTTCATTGTCGCAGCATCAAGGCAAACGGAAACTTTGAAGTTTTGATGCCGCGCGTCAAATTTAACGTGCTGCATACATGGTTCTTGATGGAAAAAGAGGAGAAAACGCTCAATGTTGGTGATGTCGTGACTTCGAGGTACAAGAAAACGTTATTGGCAGACGTACTCGACGTTCCGCAAAAATAATTCTTGCAGAACTTACAAATTGTTCATTGCGATACTGAATTGAATTCTCTCTCCTGCTCCGAGAACTCGGAAGCTTCGGCTGGGCTCCCTGTAGTAGTGTGTAAGCTGCATTTATTCCTAGTTCTCATCGAATAATGCATATTTCCTGCCGAGAGAAAAAAAAACTGTAACAACACGACCAGGGTAAGGTGCATTCCAACCGTCTTATTTAGCGCATACTTTTTGAGGCGGAATCAAAGCAACAGCGTGCTCGGTTCCCCATCATCTTTATCTACAAGATCTCGCATTCTTTTTGTCAAATCCTTTGACACAGCTGTGCATGCACTTTTGCTGACGTGTAGATGTAACGATATAGAGCGGCAAAGAATCCAAATGGCCGTTTTCGCGTGGTGTCCTTCCTGTTTTATAAATATAAAACTCACACAGAATATGAAATATAAAATTTGTTTCATTTTTTCTTGCTCAATCGAGATTGTTATGACTGGCAAGGTACTTTATTCTTTAGGTATGTTCCCGAAAAGGGATGTCGTCCAGGGGCTTCGTGGGTGGAGCACAATATTCGTTCTTCTGTTCTACACCTACTGCAACATATTTCCAAATGGTTATGTGGGAGCTGATGCGTGAGTTTAACCACTACAAGTCTTTCTGATTTGCAGTAATCAACGAAATTGTGGACTGCAATGACACAGCTTGATCTTATTGTTATGGCAGAAGTCACAATTCTGAGAATGAAGGTTTAGGATTATGGTCATCTCTGGTTTCATTGCCGCTTACATTCTCCGAAAGGAGCGGGTGATAGACAAGACGGTTATCAAGGAGTTTTACTGTCGGAGGTAAGATTAAGCATATCCTTGACATGATCTTGACATATATGTAGAAAAATTAAATTCAAAGAGGTAAAAAATTAGCAAGTCAATGAAGAAAATGGAACGAGAGCCATCCGTTAATATCCTAGACTGAAATGCCCACTTGAAGGTTCTCACATTATTAAAAGAGCTATATGTGTGAACATGGGGTAAATTCGGGTGACTAAAATTAATAATAATAGATTATTTAAGTTTATTCTAGGGGAAAACGACTCCTGGCATTTTACTATCTAGCCGTATTTCTGACGATGGTGGCATGTTATTTGTTTTTGCCAATCAGTTACCAGCAAATGAACTTGGAACGATCAAAGACTGCCCTACTGCTGATCTCGAACATAAAGCTGACATGTTTTGAAAACCGCTTTTCGATTATGGTACGATTTGTATATTTGTATTGATTTGTAAAACTTGTCCGAATGATTCCTACAACCCTTTAAGCAGAAATCAGTGCTTCAAGCTCTCAGTGACCTACCAACGAAAATTGTTGGAACGTTTTAGCTTCCTTCCGTCGAAGATGCTTTCGGTCACTATTGGTTACCCTGTATATTGATACAATGGTACCTGGTTGCTCCTATACTGTTTTGGATGCAGCGACTTATCACTGAGAAGGACAAGCTCTTCTTCACAGGTAATTTAAATAGGAACAAGCAAGCGCGTGGGACATCACTCACTAATCGCTTTCTTTTCAGTCGTTTCCGTCGTTTCGATGGGGGCCTACCTATTCTCAAGAAATATGGTGTCAGCATACTGGTTGCACGCCCGTCTTTGGCAATTCTGTGCTGGGGTTATCGCTGTGTTTTACTTACCGAAGGTAGGTTTTGCGAGGTTAGATATCCAAGTAGACTAAACTTATCGTGCACTTACGTCTTTTGTTTCTTTCTAAAATGAACGCATTGGAGCTGCCTAGATGAGATAAGAATTCTCAAAAATTTGTGAGTATTGCATCGAAGGAGTTTTTCAAACTTTTCATACCAACGATGCACGGCCTAGGAATTAATTGCATCCTTTATAAACACTATACACAAGAAATTAGCGAAATCATCTCATCATCTCTGATAACTGTGCAGCGCGAACGCAATCCAAACAGCATAATACAACGAGTACGTAGTTTTTTTTTGTGACATAGAAGAAGCAAAGGTCATAGCAAGGATAGTCAACAGATGGACAACCAGAAAAAAAATCACGTATTTCAAGAGGGTAGATTGCAAAAAACACCAGTAAGTAATTCCCAGAAACTCTGACGCGCTGATCCAGTGCTGGGTCAGAAGGACTGAAGACGTTGAGTTCGCAGCAAAGGTCACAGCTGCCAAACAAAGATATTGGATCACCAGTAATCCATAATCGTGATCAATTTGACCTGTGGATCTATAGTTACGTATGTTACTACAACTCGCCACTGTAGGCCTTCTGGGCTGAAACTAAGGATAACCAGGCAAAAAAGGCAAACCAACTCTCATATTCTGCACCGTTTGTCCAAAAAACCTACGATTATCCACAAAAGTGCCCGGTTGGTCCTCGAAAAGTCTCCGTTCTATGACCTCATTTCAACAAGGAACACAATGGAAAGTCCACTTCAGCGTTAAAATTTGGAGCAAATCGACAGCGACCTTGTGGAGGTTCTCAGCCTAATTGCTCAGGAAGTGGAAGATTTTTAGGGGATTTTTATTGCATTTTCATTTATCCTTACTTCTTTTGTAGCATTCAAACTGCTGAAGGATTCAGACAAGAGAATTAGCTATTTCTTTCAGGACAATGGAATGGAACAAAGCCCAGAACAGGAAAGTTTGCTGGGTCCACAGGAAAAATTCAGTATTCTGGACAGCGGCGACAGAGTGCGAGGGGATCGAAGTGAAAGTAAGGGTAGAGTTCAGCATTTATCATCACTTTTACGCAGACGTTACCTCCAGGCAGTACCACTTGGCCAAACTACGCTCGCTCCTGCTTCCGCCATCCAGTCTTCTTCCTTCCGCTGCTTATTCCAGTGATGTGGTTCCGCTTCCCGACTTTTGACCTTCGCTTATATATCACTGCTGCAACCGCACTGCTGCTGTATGCCGGTCAAAAAGACGAGGTTTTCAATCCTAGACGTTGTAAACGTGATTTAATTTGTAACGAATTGTGGCTCTAATGGTGTGATCCCCACAGTGAATGATCGTTCAGTGAAACTCTGATAGATTACCAGTCACGGTTACATCCTGATCTTTTTACACTCTTCTTAATTGCAAAATTCAGTCAATCCCGTTCCTTGTCAATCGTGTGACAGTATTCTTGGGCAATATTTCCTATGCTCTCTATCTAGTACATTGGCCGGTACACTGCATTGCAACGTATTACAACGATGTCGTTTCGCGATGTGAGTGTTCAGTTTACTATTTTATGAGAAGTCGAAGGCAGTAATCAAGGGGATGCTCACTCCCAAGTGAGTCTTGTCCCGTGTAATTGTCTGCTGGTCAATCAAATCAGCAATAAGAACATGAAGAATCGTCACCTATGTACCTGCGGAGATTCTGCATCGAATGCAATGGCCACATCCCATTGACATGGACAGAAGCTGAATGATGAACCATGGAACGAAGGGCACTTACACAAGCGCTCGTGGATTCAGGTAGCGGGACCTACTGAAGGGGTATTCGAAAATATAGAAATAGGATCCGAATTTCGTGGATTCCCTCCATGTTTTGCGCTGTCGCGCTATTGAATATGGGTTCTGAGCCCCTCGAGATCCACAGCTCGGTAGAATCTCATGCGTCAAAATATCCGTGTGTGCTGCCTCCAAGATAAAACAGAAAATCATGCAGCACAACCGTGCCCGCCAGGGAAAAGCGGATACAATGGCCACCAAGAATGAGTGGTCATTCATATCTCACATCCATAATTGGGCGCAAAACCGCAAATATTCAATATTTCAGCTCTGGAGATAGGATTATGCATCACATTCGTCATCGCTCTGCTCGCCCACTACCAATTCATTAAAGTCTTCCGTGCTATGTCCACCTCAGTGACAGCTGGTTTCTACACCATTATTATCGTTATCACCATTATTCTGTCGATGAAGGAAGTCAACTACGAGAATGAGAAATTGCACTATGCTACTATTACACCTTATGATGCTTTCTATGATATTGTCAACTCAATATTCTAGTTTTCGTTTTACATATTTCATTGATTGTTTGGCTTAAAAGTGTTGATGATGTCCTTGATTTTTACTGTGGAGAAAAGTGAATAAATATCAGTGGGTAACACAAGTGTCGAAGGAACTTTTTCTATGGATTTACCCAGCATTTCCCTCCTGTATCTGTAGTTAAATTCAAAAACGTGATGTCTCCCTGAGTACCACACACTTTCATGCCTTTTTCGTGTAATATTTTCCTTGCTTGCATCCCTGGTGGAAATTATAATATTATAATTATATTATAATGTTATAGTTATTATAGTTATAGTTATATATATATGAATATTATAGTTAATTAAATTATAATATTATAGTTGTTGGCTGTCGGATAATATGTATGCTTGAACATCTGCTGGTGACCCTGGACTACCATAAGCTCCTACCACAGCAGTGTTCACGGATCCTCTTCATACACCTTTTTTCGATATATGATCGATGATAAAAGTATTTCCAAGAGAAAGAAAATTATATAGACTAATACTTACTGCAAAATACGGTTCTCAGCCTCGCTCGAGTCAGGAAAATGCTGTCGTGACAAGAACAACTAGGCAAAAGACGTCCTTGATTTTCGATGTGGGTGTCATTTAGTGTATATGCGATTGATAATTCTGATTTATTATATATTTGGCTTCTTCACTGGCACACCCTCGAGCCTATAAACGGAGCAGTCGCTGCATCTCAAAAATTTCTGCCTGTTATTATATCAAAACTGGAAAATCGACAATAAACTCCCTGGTTTCGAAATAATCTCCCTACTCGATCTGGGGAGAAAAAAGACTGAAACGCTTCGAAAAAAAAGTTCGAAACTCGAGAAATGTAGAGAAATGCTAGATAGATACCTAGATCCGTGGTGTTATTTCATAGTTTTATTTGATTTTCGGCTCCCTATTTTAATTGTTATTTCTTCAATCCTCCTTGATACATTTGAAGTACTGCTCGGTAATGTTATGTGTTGTTATGACCTATTGTTTGTTGTTCGTGCCACATGAGCATGCTCATGTAATGAATGAAGCCTTGGATAAATTACCAGTGGTGCTGCAGAACACAGGAACGTTCGCCGACACAGTGCTCGGTATATAAAGTAGTAGTTCTGTAGCGTCCTACATGAATGAGTGGTAATACTAATTGTCGAGGACAGGACTGCAACCTGGCGTTTGAATGATTCGTCTTTTACGTAAATCCGTCTCGGAAACTACGAGTGACAATCACTACCTCTATTTGTGCACCAGTCGACTGGCCCTTTTCTATTCTGGAATGTGGATTAAATAACTACACATTCTAGTCCGATGTATAGAGTGCTCTACGAAGAACTCGAACCGCCGGCCGCCACGTTCACACACAGTTTCTCCACTATCGAGCCAGTTTTTTTTCCACCGCGCATTGGTTAGATAACCAGACATTACCCACAACTGAAATATATTGAAACCGAGAGGTGCATGAAATGCGAACTCCGAAGAATGTGCGCCAGCAACACAGCTCCAGCACGAACACTGAAGTATGTACGTAATAGAAAACCCAGGAGCCCTGTGAAATAGGGACGCGACCTGGTGATTTCGTGGTCCTAAATCGACGGCACAGCAAATTAACATAATCATATGTAGGTATACATATGCAACAAATACTATAGTCAATACCGCTTCAGGTTAGCCACAAGTGTTAGGGGCAACGATGCAGACCCGCGTGGGGCTGGCGTTGGCGCACCAGCGTCAATTTTTCCAACGACGCTGCACCGCACAAACGCTCTGCCTGCTGTTCAGACTTTGACGGCGGGTTGGCCGAGCATCAACATTTTCAGCCACCGGTACTTCCTTGGCTGGCTGGAGCATACTTTGTTTGTTTATGTTCTTTCATTCGTAGTTGTTTTGGTCCATACAGCGTTATGATCGCTCTTGGATTATTCGAAAGTCGCTTCTCACACGACATAAGCGGAAATGCTCAAGGGCTGGTATTTTCTTCTTGTATGTGCTTGTTCAGGATTAGTTTATACGTGCATCTTTTATATTGCATCCTTTTCTCTCTCACCATCTCTTTAACAGTCAAATAAAGGTGTTTATTTGATTTGAGTTCGAAATGCAACAACTATCATCCGAATGGTAGTCGTATGGATTCTCTTTTGAAGTCTTCGGCTAGGCTTTATTTAAGGGGTTTATTTGATGCTCCTATGGTCACAAGAATCGTGCTAGTTTTCTACCCCAGCCCGGTTTTTCTGGTGATAAACATGAACATCGTATCCACTTTGAACCATAGTGCCACTCACGTTAGCTAGGTTGCGGCTAACGTCACTGTCATTTCTCTGATTTCCCCAGCTATACTAGCATTTTATTGCATTCCCCTATTATTCCTTCCGTAAATTACAGAAACGAGGCTTCGGTAGAACAGTGGTGCGACTTTCGCGATTAGGGCATCAAATATTTCTTCGAAAAAAAGTGGAATCTAGGCGAAATTTTCCAAGGAAACAAAGACGAGGCACCTTTTATAACTCATGATGTAAAAAAAATCATCTCTCCGCTTGTCATTGTTTTGGCCGAATGTTTCGTTCACACTTAGTTCCTAAGCGCCCATTTGCAGACCTTCATACGAGCACCTACTCGTTAGCGATGTCGGCTAGGAACGCCATGGCGGCCATGCTCGACGAGCTAATGGGCCCAAAACGGAATGTCGAGCTTGGGAAGGACACCAAAGTTACTTTCGATGTGAGTTCTTCTATTTAGCAAGACAACTGTTAATGTAAGGAATTAAAAAAACTTGAAGGCGTTGGCTGTGTTTGTTGTCTGAACAGACCAATAATCCTTCTTTCTGCATCTTTTCTTCAGAGTTAGGAGTCGTCATTAAAGTTGCTCAATGGTATAGATATGAAAACATTCGGATGTTTTTGTTCAATTGAAGACTTCCTGCAGTTGCAGATAGACTTACTGGAAAAAAAAAACAAAATTGGTGTCATTTAAAGTTGTTGGAGGAGCTCCTCCATTTCAGTAATTCGTCTCAGCTCTCTGAAATCAAATCAGTCGTTTGTGCATTCGCATCATATAAACACTTTTCAGGATCCTGATATATGTAAATACTATATAGTCGGTTTTTGTCCTCACGACATGTTTGTGAACACCAAGGCTGATCTAGGTGAGTAACATTTTTCGGTAAATTATTTTCAAACTTTTCCCTTCATTGTTATAAGCGTCTTTATAGTGATCCACTTATATCAATTGGTTTTCGGGGCTAGGAATAGGTGATATGGTGTTCTTGGGACAGATTTCACACAACATGTAGTATTAGCTCGTTAATTATGAGATGTCTCATTATGTGGAAGATCTAGCAAGTACGTTGGAGGTCAGAAAAATTCTTAGCCATGCTCTTGTGGTTTCACAGGGGCGGTTCTTATAAAAACAAATGAATATTACTGGTGTAGAAACGTCAACTCTTGATACTTATACACGCATCATCAGAGCTCCATTCGCTTCTACCACATCGTGCAGGTTGCATGTCTGCTAATAAATAATAAATAAATAAATCTTTGATTTCATCGTTATTCTAGTCCATCACATAGCTCACTCTGAAAATTTATATTACTGGAACCAAGCTTGTCACGCAAGCAGTCCCATACCCCCAGAAAATTTGCATGTATTGCGTGTTGCTCCTCCTAAAATGGCACTCATAGTCGAACCCTCCACTACTTTTCTGGTTTTCACATGCTTAGCAGAAGTAGCGGTTGAAATCAAGGATGTGGTTTTGAGAAATGGAGGATGTATTTTCACTTCGAAAGAAACCTTGGGAAATGATGGAGCGAAATTTCAGAAGTGGAAGTCAAGATCATATGAAGAAATAGCACACACACCTAGCGAAAACCTGAACGCATACTAATTTTTGTTGTTTAGGAGCTTGCCCACGTGTGCACGACGACAATTTGCGACTGGAATATCCAAAAAGCGATAAATTTGAGAAACTCGGGTTTGAAAGGGAATTTCTAAAGTTCTTGTCTCGCTTGGATGAAGACAATCAAAGACGGATCAGGAAAAACCTTGAGAAGCTGAAAGCGAACGAGGAGAATGGACAAGTAACACTTTGTAGCACAATAGTATTCACTAGCCTCGTCATACTTCCAATTTCATTTTAACGTACTTTCCTTCTTTATATTTGTTATTTGTTTGATTGTTGCAGAAGAAAGAAGACTTGCGAAAACTTCGTGATGAACAAGAGATAGCAAGGATTGACGGGGAGATCAAATTGTGCATGGCGGAGGCAGAGAAGGTTATATTGAATGAACATTCTACGAGTAGTGTAGCACTCTTTAGAGCTGATCTGAAGCTTGTTAATTGAAGGCCGGCGAGGAAGGTCTTGTTACGAAATGTCAGGAACTTGTTGATAAAATTGAACAGCTGGAAAAACAAAAAACCGCTGTCGAGGAGGTAAGTGCGATGGGGTAGTGGCTTCTTCAGTGGAGATTTTGATCTACAATTTTCAAGAGATTGAACAACACCGCCACCATTCCGCCTCCCATTGACGAGTCCGCGATCAAAGTTATGGAGGTAATGGTACGCCTTCAAGTGATTGTAACTACCGTTTCTTGAATTTGTTTCAAGGTCTGCGAAGTATGTGGTTCAATGCTGATCAAGAACGATGCACAATGTCGAGTTGAAGAACATCTGAGTGGCAAAATGCACATGGGATTCTCGAAAATTAAGGTTACTATTGAGGAGCTCCGGGTATGTCGATTAAAGATTGGTTTTGTTGCTGGTCTCTTTCAACCGCATTCGTTGGAACTCAGATTCTCTTTCTGTTTCATTACTATATAGAACTGCATTATCACTTCAATTTTCAGGAGCGCATTCGCAAACGCGATGAAGAAAATGAGAAGGAGCGACAAAAGTTGAGGGAGGAGCGCGAAAGACGGTACGTTTTGTTCTCCGAGAGTTCATTTTGTGTTGCTCCGAGAGGTTCTTCTGACTCATGACGTTGACTAGTTTAGTTCAAACGCACACGAAAGGGTGCAGCAAAGAGCTAATTCTTGAGCAGCTTGGTACTATATTTTTCTTTGATATTTACGGTGCAGCAAAGAGCTCATTTTTGAGCAGCTTGGCATTATATTTTTCTTTGATATTTACTAAGTGATTTCCCAACTTCATTCAGTTTTTACTTTTTTTTAAATTTTAATCTTTATTTTTTTTTGCTTTGAGACAGATTCTCACCTAACCTTGTTCGAAGCAGGTAGATTTTCGAGGAGACCCTATTCATTTCAGTAGAGCCCCGGCGCATCTAGGTACTTTGAACGTTTTTGAAGCCATCTTAAGTTCGACAATGGGTCCCGAGGACACCTGTTGATGTTGCTTGATATTTCAGTGAACGTGAAAGACGGCGATCACGTGAACGAGACAGATCACGTGATAGAGATAGGAGAAGGAGGTAAGCTCACATTGCAAACTACTTTGCTTGTGCTTATTCGACAGAGTACTTCTTCTAGGTCTAGATCGCGTTCACGAGATCGCGATCGTCGCCGAAGTCGTTCGCGCGACAGACATCGTCGGGATGATCGTGATCGGCGTGACAGGGACAGAGACGATCGCGACCGACGACATCGTCGCTAAGTGATGTGTCTCCCCGCCTTGCGATAAGTAAAGGTGCGCGCGAGGATCTCCAGTCCCGCGATTTCCTTCCCGCATCTTCTGTGGCAATATTACGGTTTCTTTTCTAATCCAGTACCTAGAATACTATTTGGTGATTTTTGTGGGTGAATTTAGAAAATGATCTATCAGTTGAAATTCAAAATGTTAGATAGCTGTTCTTTTTATTTTTCGCGCTTCTTGTACACCGTTCCACGCAAATGTGGCCGTATTCCGTGAGAACCCCGTCTTCATTCTTCCGTACTTGGTGATCTTTTCTCCATCCAGGTACTAACCGACTTATTTTCGTCTTTTGAAACTTTGTTATATTTGTTTGAGTATGTTTCTGTGTAATGCACATGAATGCCGTGTGTTGACGGTATTGTTGACGTTTACAAGGCGAGAGAGCGACAATGGAGCGGGTATCAGCCGTTTGCGCGCGCTCCACCGTACATCTATGTGCTGTGCAGGTGCGATTTTCTCTCTACATGAGAGTCAGTTGAGTAGTTCATAACAACATTGTTATTAATTTTTTTCTGGATACTCTGAAGCTATTTCAATAAAGATAATATATGGATTTCTTTTTTCTATTCAGAGCGTTGCTTGATAACGTCATGATTTCGAAAAGAGTTTGTGAAATGCCAGCTGTTACGTTTAGCTGATTGCAAAGGCAGGTATGATAGGGTTTCCTGATTATACGCTTACAACTGACGTTTACTAACGTCAGAAATGATGATTGCTTTGACCAACGCGTGACTTGTTTTGAGCTATCCCATACACTCTTCGCCAAAATAACTTTTTTGGGATACGCTCAGAATTTCGGCTGTGACATTTTTAGGCTAACGTCAAGAGCA
Organism: Ancylostoma ceylanicum; assembly: GCA_000688135.1. Classification (NCBI taxonomy): domain Eukaryota; kingdom Metazoa; phylum Nematoda; class Chromadorea; order Rhabditida; family Ancylostomatidae; genus Ancylostoma; species Ancylostoma ceylanicum. The sequence continues at coordinate 295,232 of JARK01001405.1, read as the reverse complement.
CAATTTCATTGATTTTAGGCGATTTTTCCGAGATATCAAACCACCAAACACCGCTCGTTCATGCTACTTTCAGAAGATCAATTATTTCTTCTTTTTGGGGGTCCTCAGCGAACTGAATGGTCGGCTAATTGTGTGAAGACTAGTGTTGACTGTGTGACTTGCAGTGACTGGGAGCTGACGGTCTGAAGGGTGTCAAAATGCCTGCAATCGTCCAGGTATTCACTGTTTACTTAATGAGCATCCCACTTATTCATGTCTGGTTAAAACATACGCCTAGTCGCATAATGGCAGCTTATCACGACTGTTTCGATGCAGTGCTTAGGAAGTCTGTGACAGGTATACATCTATTTTAATTGGCTGCATGTTTTCTTGGTCCTTACATAATAGTTGGTTTGAGTACGTAAAACATGAAACCAGTGGAAATGTTCAAGAATAATACTAAGTTTTGGTATCTACACGCTCCTTTACCGTAATAGCTGGTTCTACTCTCTTGTGTCCACTTTTTGGTTTTACTCTTGGGTATGGGGGTCCTTGGCATGTAGCCCAGTTCTCAGTTCTGCTTTTCAAATAGTACTGGTATCACTCATCGTCAGCTTGGAAGTAGTTAGACAAATGTACTTAAATGAATTTGCAACGAAGAGAACAAAGAACTGTCGAGTCGTTCTCAATGACGCGAGCCTTCCACAACGTTTAAGATAACAGTTGGTCAGAATGCTATTTTTTAGCCTAAAATTTCTCTTTCGTATGATAAGGAAGGAGTCGGCGTTAATAATTTTGGCTCACCGCATATGTGCAGAGTACTACGCGAAAGGTACAAAACCACACAGGATGGTTTGCTAGAAGACACTCTTGTAATTGAAGGATGAATTGAAAATTGGGCCAATAGCAGTCAACAATAATCTCTGTGAGCTATGTTACTGTAGGAAATATGGTACATATATTCCTTTTGAAAAGTTTTTGTCCCGAACTTAGATCTTTTTTTATTGCCAGACCAATTTGTTATCTATCTGTTCATGCATATAGTCTTTGTTCAGCGAGCCCCTATTTTCTATTCAACGCGTTCGCGAAAACTTGCACGACCGCAGATCTTCTCTGAAATTCTTCATTAGGTATTTAGAAATGGGACAGCGAAAAGAACGGCAAACTTCTGGAAATACCCTACGAATAACAATAACACCTAGGAATAACAACGGACAAAAAACACGGAATGAATTTTTAAGGTTTACGACAGAAAGGATCATTCTTGTGATAGAAGCGAGCGTTCTATATTGAATGGGAAAATAACTACAATGAACTACAAACGCCCATGGAAAGGAGGCGGGATCGCGGCGTGGCGTTCTTGAGCAGAAACAACCAGAGCGAGCATGCAGAGCTCCTGCGTCTCTACCCGAGAACGCCGCGTCACGGCCGAATGCGCGCGTGCCCCACGTGGCAGTGCGATCAAAATCGGCTCTGTCATGAACACTGTAATCTTGTCCTCTCAATTAATACTACTACTTTCATAATGAATATAATTAGGAAATAATTTGTTTATGTCATACAACACATGTACACATACTAAACTCTCCGTATTCCCAACTATCGGCACTTCCAATGTTCCGGGCTCTTCGGGCTTTCGACTACCGAGTTCCGAATTTTTTAATCTTACTTCCGTTCATTCCTGGTTGTAATCGTTTGCAGAAAGGACATTGGTTGAATATTTTGTTCTCGAAGTTGGTCAGTGCTCTCTTTGTTTGGTGCCTTCGTCCAATGCTTAATTTCTGCATTTTAACCCCCACATTATATTGGATATTTGGTGAAAGTGTGAGGTAGAAGTTTTTGAACAACACATTAGAACTGAAAACGATCAAGAATGCGACGCGAGAAGTTCCAGATTGAGTCACACACTTGGTTACTGCCCACTTGTCGATTCGCCGTGTTGAAGGGCGCGCACAACACTTGCAAAAAAGTCTACATCACTTGTCAACCTTGAGATGCTGTTATCCATCATTATCGGACACATTGTAGGTAATCGGCGATTCTTTGATCGAATTTCTTCCAGTGTTGGGTGTAATAATTCGGTTTTCATCTGATGTCTTTAGGGATTGATTATACCCTAATTCAATACCCCATCACAATGTCATCAGTGGTTTCAATTACGAGCTTGCTCTCACTGCCACATGCAGAAAAACTTATCATATTGTCTGTTGCCGTCAGCGGCAACCAGTTCGTGAATTAGTGTCGCTCGGGGTGGCGTCAGTTGAGACTCATTCAAAACGCTCAGCAATTCACTGTAAGTTTGTTCGTTGCTGTGGCGCTCGTGTAACACCTCTCTATACATTTTTTAATGAAATTAATTCCAATTTTTATTATGAAATCCCAATGATATCTCACATCTCAGCTGCAAGCCGACATTAGACTTCCATTTCACAAGTGATAGTATTACAGGAGAGTTAACAGTATCTCCCGTCTTTTCGTTCAATGCGAGATCAGTTCCGGTCACTTGCCATTTCTTTTTTCATTCTTGCATTCTGGATCTCGGCTTCGCGAATTAGCGTCAGAACGCTTCTCATTCAGTTCTTTAGGATATGATGGGAATTGTATAAACCTCATATCCGTATTGATAGTGCGAGCATGAGGTTTTACAGCCGTTGAAGTTGGCTAGTCATGAGACGACAGTCAGTGCCTCCTAATCCAATTACCTCACCTTCGTAACACGGTGCATTGACGCTCTGGTGTATACTGCAATGGGCGACCATACAATGCAGCTATCAATCGATAGTATGTAACGATCTGTTACTACTAATAACATTCTGTGGTATTGTCGTTCATCCAATTTTCGTTTTGGCGACTACTCTATCAGTAACGATTTGAACATAGGTTTGGAGATTGAAAACTTCGAGCTTCATTTCTTTTGCGATCATCAAAATTCTAGTTCCTATACAATCATTCTTTAATATCTATAAGCTAACAAAAGAAGTGCAAGAGGCCAGACTCGCTGATTGGAATGAAACCTACCTAGCTTTAATCTCTGCTAGGCAAGGTGCCACAAAATATACTTCATTTCTGCCACAGGTTTCAAAAGATATCCCATGCAGTGCTGTATTATTTGCAGCCGTGATAGTTCAGTGACTGAGCGGCCCAGTGAGGAAGATACTGATTTGTTAGGTAAAGGGTCGAGGGTTTGAGACTCGCCATGAGAATCAATTTTGCATTTTTGTCTTTTATTCCTTCTATGTTGTTGAAGTCCAATTCAGAAGGTTGGACCAGGGTACCTATTCATAGTGACGTACCAGCCTATAATGCAGACAGGTGGTGGATAAGATTCTGCTACAATACAACACTAGCATAGGTATTATGCGCTTGCCATTTAAACTTAATCTCAGCAACATAGAAGGAAAGAAGTGCAAAACGGATTTGCATGGCGGGATTCATACCCTCGACCCTCTGCGTAGCAACATCTTCCCCACTCGGCCACTCTGTCGGGGAGGTGTGGGTGCTGCAAATAATATAGCTGTGCAGTTGGATATTTTTGAAACACGGAGCAGAAATGAAATATGGACTGTGGCACCTCGTCAAGCAAAGATTCAAGCTAGATAGATTTCGCTCTGATCTGCAAGTCTGACCTCTTGCACCTCCCGTTGAGAGCCGTTTTTGTCATCAACCTTCAGAGTGAATGGATGTTTTTCGAAGGCGCCTGTTTACGCCCTAGAGCACAATTCGGCGACACCGTCCATGTGCTTTCCTAGATAGTGCGTCTCAGCATATGTCATTATCTGTAGATTTCCGACGAACACAAAAAGTCTGCACAAAGCCAATTGTTGCCCTGAAATTAGTTCATTGTGGCTTCATGACATTGGTGTGTGGACTAGTTTTAAAAAAACTCCATATTCCTAATTACCCGTTTCACTTTTGAAAAAGAGTGAAGAAGGCGCTTAGAATTCAAGGGTTCTGTGGCGCAGGATCTCGCTCGAAGTCTGTGTCACGAGGCGCCATTACGTAGAAATATCTTTCTCATCCCGGGGCTACTGCTTGTTTCTGTTCCGGGGTTCTGTAGTCTGTTGCAATAGCTTCTTATCCGAGACATTAAAGTTAGGAAACGAACATTGGCGTAATTGCAGCTTTCGATTCGGAATGAAATTAAATACATTGCACATTCAACTGCTGTGGATCCCTCTACATATTTTCTCCATACAGAATGGTCATAAGTAATTGTCCCAGTTCTCATATGTTGTAGAGTACGCTGAAACCGTTCTTGCATTGCTCACTTTGAAATGGTCATTTCCTCCACAGTGCTGATAAGCACGCTGTCGGTCTAATGCTCCGTTATCATTCCTCAAAATATGCTTCACTTTCATGCACCGATTCTTTCTGTCTCATTCCGCCTTCATCAATGCGCTAAGTTGGTTGCCGTTACGCAGTCGTCTGCACTTCTTTTCGTGTCATCGTCGTACTAACTGTACTTTATTAGCAGGAAATTGATGCGGTAGGGTGATGTTCATCGAATCGTGGGTACCATTCTTATTTTCGCCACAACATCGACTGTTACATGCTGCATTCTTCTTCTTTATTGTACCCTATTTGTACAGGTTGGTATTTCCACGTACTATTGAAGAAGCTTGCTATGTGCGTTTGTCATAATATGTTCTGAGAGGGGCTGATGATCAAGTACTTTGCATACCACTTGCTATTGTTATACTGGTTAGTTAAGACGAAAAAATGCTGACCAGTCAAGAATTTCGTGAACTGTCATGAACTGTTGTCCTTGCAAACATTCCGAGATAGCACCTTCGTGTTTTTGTGCTATTTGAATTGGTTGGAGCAGAACAACGGCTGTCCTGGTAGTATGGCGTTCTTCCCCATTCATCGCTTATAATATAATCTGTTCCACGGTGGAAGATAGTTAGAGAAACGTCGCAGAGAAAGTGCGCAGAGATTGGAGAGTGTGCAGAGGAAAATAGACACTGTGCATGCATACTCAACTATCGTCGCGTGTGGAACAGACTATAGCAGTTGCTGGTTCGATACGAAAGCAACGGTCTTTCAAATGTTTTCCGCAGTTTCTACTTGGCATGATGGTTTAGTTCAGTTCGGCAGGACTGGTGCAGAACCGATTCGAATATGTTCGGTCCTTGTGTACGAGGTGCTACGACTACTGGCATTTCAAGTCTGCTAAAATCTAGTAAACTTAAGCATGAATTTCGGAACGCTTATGGGGCTGTTCCTGCATATCACTCCTCTCATATCTGTAATTTTCTTTCGTGATGTATATCTTCACAACTAATTGGAGTACCAGGATTCAAAAAACTTTCCTCACGGTTTTGTGTTTTTTTTTAAATCCAATTCTATTAGTGTCACTAAAAGAGAACGATAATGACAAGGCAAATGGATTTCTCTTTTGGTTGGAATGCTGTCATTATATTGACTTGTAGCCTTGTGGGGACATGGGTGAACTCGGTGTACACCTTACTGCTTTTTCGAAGTGACGTTATTGCTCTTTTTTTATTCTGCCTAAATTTTGTTGCATGGTGCCGTGAATTCGCACCAAGGCTATGACGGTACTTTATAAACCTCGGGAAGACAGCGAAAAGTTACAAATGTCGTTGCAGCTATCTACATGAACAACACCAGCTGAGATCGTACTCGGTGGAGCGTGCTATGTCACTAGCATGGGATCGAGCGATTGCAAAGCCCGGTATTCCGTTTAGAAGAGCAGTTGTAGGGTAAGAGCAGAAGTTTCACCTCGTTAAGGTTTTGAATTGACATTTACCTGTTTCAGCTTTAACTGTAATGTGGATGTTATCGTGTCAGGCATACAGATTATTGAAAATCTGAACACGACATGTGAAAGGGGCAAAGATCATGAGAGTCTAGAAACACTGGATGACCTTCACGAGACATTTGTGCACTTTTTCCAAAGAGGCGCACCTGCTGAAAGGCAAATAATTGTTTTTGATTGCTCTAGTACCACTTTTTGGAGGTAACTTTGACTGTATCCCTTTTCTAGGTACATGGCTTCGGAAAGCACGTTCGAAACGGTAGTTCGCCAAGCTGAAGCGGTTATACCTCGCGCACAGTACCATATTGGAGGAAACGCTGCGCTGATGGCGGAACGAATAGCGTCTGGATTTCCCAGTACGGAAGTATGTAGCCAAAATTTCGCTGATTTACTTCATCAAGTAATTCCTTTCTCAAGGTGTATCTTGTCGGTCCCATTGGTCCAAGAAGTCAAGCTTTGCTGAATCCGTCAGTGAGGAGGACCAATTCTACGAGAATCACAAAGGTACTCGCTAACATCATGTCATAAAATTTCCTTTCGGCACGAATTGATCACCCATATCGGTACTCCGCGCAAAGCTTCGTGAATTGAAACCTACACAAGTGAATGGAACTAAGCTGTTTATCAGTAGTGGGAGGTTCTAAGGCGTACGTACCACTGTTGCAAAAAAAAAAAAAAAAAGATTTCGGTAATGACCTGACATTGACATGTGCAAGTGGTGTGCTACGGAACGGCACAATTTCGTTTTCTTTTCACGGATGAGTTGTCTCTAGGCTTTTAAAATCGCGGTCAAAATACTTCAGATTCCTAGACCTACTTTTAGTGTTGTTTTGGTTAAGGATGAGTTGCACGTGATTATGGAGTACAAGCAAGGCGAAACATTGGGTGATTGGATCGCGCCAAGTAGTAGTCGATTTATTACTAGTCATGATCACTTCAGGTATGTGGATTTTTCCGTTTTACTCATTATTTTTGGAAAACATGCTTAGGCAATTGGTGTTGCCGGCACACTTCGCAACCATGGGCGGCCGGGCGGCTAACAGTCACCGGTCGGCCCACTCTACCACACCCGCGGCACCCGGGCGTCGTGGGACTTGGCTAACCACCGGCGGGGCGACGGTGCATCTTAGGCCGGTCCGCCCGACCAGTTCAGTTTTCCAGCCTGTGTATCCTCAATTCTCAGGCAAAAAGAATGGCCGACCCGCCGCCTATATGAGTTTGCTGGCGACCCGCGGCCTCTAATTTAAGTGGCCGCGGCTCGCCCGAAAGCTCATATGCGCGGCGGGTCGGCCGTTCTTATTACCTGAGTTAGTAACAGTTCCGCCTGGACCGAGATCCGATTTTTCACTGCCGGTCGGTGATTCCACCTTCTGGAATGATCGTGCAGGCCAGCCGCACCAAGTGTCTGAGTAGTAAACGCTGATATCTCTTCAAATAAGGATATTATCCTCCACTGAAAAAGGTTATTTGTAGTGGGAGCACCGTCGTGATGGAGATGTTCTTCAAAGCAATCGCTCAGTTCAAACCAGATCTTATAATCCTGTCTGGTATTCACACGTTAGAATTTCATGTGTGTTTTGACTTTGGTTGCGGTATCTTCCCTAAAGACATGACATGAATGTTTTATTTTAGAATAAAGAGATGAGATTAGAGAAGCTACGAATGATTCGACGAAATCTCCTGCAAATCTCTTCAAAAGTGAGTTCCAAATACGGCGATTAAGTGGTCGAAATATTCTACTTCATGGTTTTCTTTTTTCATCCGGTTAACGCTGTGTCAGAGAGAGCAGTATCGAAGTGGAAGTTTAACTATTTCTAGGTTCCCATCCATTTCGAATTGGGAAGTCTTGCCGATGCTACATTTATGTTTGACATCCTACACCGCGTAAGTGACCAACAACTTTCCAATATTGCTAACATACTGAATGGGTTTTTTGCTAGTGTGAAATTGCATTTTATCCTCCTCGATTAGGGAGTTATTTTCTTATTCAGATAATCCCGCATGTTGACTCTTTGGGTATAAACGAGCAGGAGTTAGCATTCTTATCCCATGTAGCAGGTGGCCCTCATATGGAAGAATATCCTGTACAAGCAGGGACTGTGCATGCTCATAAGGTAAGAATTTTCTTGTAAAATTTGTGTGCTATGGTTCGTAAGGCATTTTCTTTCCACAAAATTTCATTTCAGTCTCCTTACAATTGATCGTTTTCAAAAACAGTACTGTTGATTGTTTCAGGTTGTAGAGATGCTCGACTGGCTACTGAAAACCTTCGGTCGCGATCGAATGAATCCAAACTCGAAAAACTTCGGCTATCGTCTTCAAAGAATACATTTCCAGTGTTTGACTTATCAAATGGTGGTACGTTATTAATTAATGCGCATAGCTATGCTTCATTGTAATTAGCAGCTTTTGGTGTGACATTTGTGGTTTTGATCACAGTGACCACTCAGTTATAATTGCTACGGACGTACATTTTTACATTTATCGGTAAGCTCTCCAACCTGCAGGTTAGCTCTGGTAATGACTGGTCCAATTTGGCCTCTGGATTAGCAGCCTCTTCTCGACTTGCCGGAAGAATGGCATGCAATTTAGTTAATCAAGTGAGTGAAAGTTATATTTGCTTTGTAGTTATCGTACGCCTTTGGTTTTTTAAGGCACGTCTGGAAACTGATATGTTGGAAGTGAGGACTGCACCATCGTTCATCCTGGATAAGAAACTTGGAAAGATGTACAATTTCCATGCTCATAAGTAAGTATTTGAGGTCCAGCAGTAATCGTTCACTAAGATTTTGAGTCTTTTCCGTGAGAGGCGCAAATTCTCTAGAGTTAGTGTATGGTTAAGAAAAACTGCTGCTATCTTGTAGTCTGACAGATCAAGATGTACTAGGAGTGTTAATCACACTGTTTAAATGGTGTTCGGGGACATACTAATCACCTTATCACGGCGCTATCAATGAGAGTTGATGAGGGGTTCGATGAAAGTTCCATAGTAGAGACCACAGAAAGTGAGGCATTGACAGGCACACAATGTTAACGGAACAGATGGGTCGCTAACCACTTAATGAACTATAATAACAAAGTAATTGTTTGCCGATCCTGGGTTTCGTTAAATTCTTGCCCAAAAAAATGAGGCGTGATCTACTTGAAGCAGTGTCTCACCCCAGATTTGCACAAATTCTCAGCCGGTTTAAGAGGAGGCTCTCGCTTTTGCACGGATATGCCGAGACTGCGGCGCAGTTTTTGACAATGACAATATCTGTGCGATCAATGAGATCAGCGGAGGTATATGGCAAGAGGTGTAAGGCGTTATACCTGGAGTGGGCGGTGCGGCCGAGCTCTGTGATTGGCTAATGGGGTGGATTAGCCATAAGTTGCTAAAATGTTTAGTCGCAGAACTATTAAACCCCTTTTTCCCTACTCTCCCCGGTTCCAACTTAGTCAACGAGAAAATCCAGTCCCCTAAACGGTCCCCACAAACAAACAAGAATAAAAGTGAACAAAATATCAAGCGATTAACGCTTGGCCACGAAGAACTACACGCGAAGGTACAAAAACTTTATTTAAAATGGAAACTCACTATTCCGGATGCAATCGGAAAGAAACACAGGACAGTGATATCGGTGGCCGCAGAGGAGCAGTAGTCGGGCGACGGGGAGACGACGTGGTAGAAGTGGACTTCGAAACGCAGGACCCCCTTCGTTTTCGCGAGTTCTTTTTGGCGGTCTTAATGCGGCGGGTCGATTCGAAATGGTTGATCTCGCGCCAAGCCCCTCTGTGATCTATCGACCCCCCTCCTGCTGCCTCAGCGAATTGCTCTCATGTTCTACACATTCGCACAGCGCGGCCTCACCGCCCTACACAGGTATAACGCTCCACACCCTATGGAAAGAAGTGCATTTTCCTTGCCGAGGAACTTGTCCGCGCTAGGATGCATTGGTCTCTCAAAAATGGATTCTCTGAAAGTGCTGTTAGAAATCATATATAGTCGCGGTCGTCCTGATTCAGTGCTGATTCCTCCGCTGACACTTCCTCGCAGCCGCTCAGCACCACCGCAGCAACACGGTTTCATTGCGGCATTCCATCGGCTTTGACATGTTCTGACCCCCATAACGTGTATTTGAATTTGTTTCAACCTTCGTTTTCCGTCCAGACTTGTCAAACTGTGGTAGAACGTGTCAGGACGTGAGAAAACCAGCGAGCCAGCGCAGCAAACGCTCTTTGCAAGAATGCTGCCCTGCGGTTGCGAGGCGGCGTCGGCGAAGGAACCAGCACTGGATCAGGATGACCGCGATTATACTGTCTGTTTCATCAATCTTGCCACTTGGCAGGCTTCCAAGATGAGGTAAGTCTCGCCAGATGTAATAGGCGAGACATGTTTCGACACGTTTCCAGTTTTGATAGAGCTCAATTTCCACGATTTGACGTGTCTTGTATAGCTACAGGCAAAACATTGTATTGCTCTAATTTTTGAAACAGATATTTAGTACATCGCTGAACTTAGGGCGTCGAGTAGGTCCAGATTCCGTTGATAACCCGAAATCAAATATGAGGTGAGACACTGCCTTTAAATCGCGGAGCGACGTGAGACTGAAAGCAGAATCGCTTTATGGTGAGTGATAAGAAAAAAGAAGCACCAATTTCTAGGATTCTTGTTCTTGTCCTGAATTCGCCCAACAAGTTCATGTTTTAGAGCAAGGTTCACGAAATAATTTTTGTTCAGCACTTGTATCGTTCGCTTTTGATTACTGCTAATGCGTTTGGATGACTAATTGGTGTCAACTTCTATCATTTTAATCCTCCACGGCTGTAATCAGTCATCAGTGATTACTAACAACGAACACGGCATTATTAGGCTTTAGTGGCCGCGAGAGGGGTTCACCCCTTCATTCACCTGTCCATCGTCTTAGGTGGCCATAATTGTCAAGCATTGTTTCTCATATTCCAAGTTGTTGATCCCAGGTAAGGACGACGGAGCTAGGGCAGTATTTTTTGAAGTTTGTATTATTTTGCGAAGTGGTTTATACATATATGTTTTATGTTTTAATAAACCATTGTTTCAGTCCAATTGCATCATGGATGCGGGATCAAACGCTTTTCATCTTCACGCCTGTGCTTGTTTGCAAATTTCCAATGAAAACCGTAGGTGTGGACGACGCGATCTCGACGACGGGCCTGTTGTATTCACAGTTTTATCGTTTTGATAGTAATATGAAATGGTAACAGTACGGTTGTTATACATATAGTCGCGCTTAAGAATAGTTCGTAGGTGATGCTTGAATGTGCAGTTAGTCAAACTGCGAGTTTCTACATTTAAGAACCTTTAAAATATGCTTTTATATGATTGTATCATTGTAGATACGGCTTTGTCTATGATCTTTAGTACAAAATTGCATTTTAAGGAACAATATACATAAAGTACGCCTTACTTACGTGACTTGCCATTCGTATTGTTGGAATTACGGTTTTCTTTTGCTTGTTCTATTCCCATGTTCTACTGGCAGCTAGTCAATTCTTGTATTAGTTGTGATATATAGTGTAATAGTCATTTCTCTTCCAATAATAACGCAGCATATCTGAAGAGTCGTGAGGAACAAGATAACGAGTATGTATGAATGCGTTTTATGTTGCTTGTTGCGAACAGAACTCTGTATCTTCTCAAATATGCTGCAGATCAGTGGTGTGATAATAAATTTGGCACTTTTAGCGTTTTTTTAGCTGCGTTGTTTTTCTTTTTCACGACGTTCATTACGCCGAACATATTTTACAAGAATTCTCAGATCTGTAATGCTACAAATCTGGATCGATTTTGACCCCGTGCTCCTACCGCCCATTATCCACTTATGTTGTGTGGTGCTTGCACGAATTCAGCACTATTACGCTTCGGGGCTAGTGACTGGCATTACAGGGGATTCAGAAACGAGTCGGTGTTGGCCTATTCCTACGTGGAAGGCACAAAGGTGAATTTGACAAATCGCGCATGTTCTATCCTGTTAGTCGCAGTGATATTTAGCTGCCTGACATGTCGAAACAATTCCGGAAGTGATGTGGGATTACGTGGAACTCATGCGTTCGAGCGGTGCGAAACCGACTCTCGGGTGAATTGCCTGTACGATGGACGCGGCATCCCTTTGCCACAATCAGTGAGATAGCTTTGGTCAAATGAGGACGGGTTTCCTTGTCATTATTCTGCTGAAGATGTATCTTACTGAGGTTTACAGAGGCAGTGAAGGTCATTGTTCTGATTTTAGCAGATTGAGACCTATAAACCTCGCTAGCTATGGCACCAGCTTGACCCCATTTCGGAGGTGCAAGATCGGTAGAGTCTGAACATGCGTATTGTGCAGCGTACATCTAAACGCTTAGATGCATTGTTCGCTTTTTTTCCGTCAGGATTTCAAAGGTGTGCAGCGTTATGCCTGGAGAGCGAGGGTGCGGACGAACTCTGCACAGAGCCAATTTGTCCACCCTGCCAGTCGCAGATCCGGATCGCACCTCCGCTTGCAGGAGCAGTGCTCCACACCTTTTTCACAACTATGGGATTGAAAGGTCGCCAAAAGATCCTTACATTGTTGCTGGCTTAATAGGCTGGAGAGCTTGAAAATACTCCCAGCAAGGATGGCCCGCGTTGTGCCTATCATCTTCTATTGTTTATAACAGTTCCCCAACACAATACAGTACAATCACTGACATGTGCGTTTCAGGCTTTAGCCTGCATCTCATTATCAGATGCGTCGCGCCAGTGTCCCGCTCGTGAGCGTGTGTAGGTGGGTGAGGAAGCGAGCTCGTGATCTACCGATTAGATCTGGTGATCACGGAATACTTGATGAAGGAGCGACGTTCGCTGATGTACACTCTGTAATCTTAGATCCAACATCGAAACTACCATACCCGGAGAAGGTACGCTTTGTCCATGGATAGTCAGGACTCATGCTAACTTTTTACTTTTAGTTTGTGAAAGAACACGTAGAAAAGACATCGAAGGAGTTATTGAAAGAAAGGAACAAGGCAAGGTCCGCTCTTTTGAGGATTTTTTTTTTGTTCTCAAACATGGCTTTCATGCCGCTGTTTAGGTACGGAAATAAGAAGAAAGCCCCAAACGTAATCGTTTTTGACCATATTCCACTTGAAGATCAAATTGTGTGTTTGTTTCCTGGGCAGGGTGCGCAATATGTCGGAATGGGTAGCAAGGTGTGTGGATACATTTAAGTCCTTTCCGTGAAAGAGATTTCTTAATTATTCAGTTATCTTCCTTCACATTTGCATTCAGCTGATCGATTGCCCCCAAGCGAAAGCTGTTTTTGACCGTTCTTCGGAAATTCTCGGATATGATGTTTTCAAGCTGTGTACCGAAGGTCCGAAAACAAAGTGTGTTAACGACTTTTCAATTTTCTCGCAAACTCCCTACGACGTTGATATATACAACGTTCTAGACTGGACCAGACCTTATACTGCCAGCCAGCTGTCTTTGTTTCGTCTGTAGCGACATTGGAGAAATTCAAAGCTTCCGATGAAAGTATAGCAGACCGCATCACTGACGTCGCTGGATTTAGTGTGGGCGAGTTTGCTGCGCTTGTTGCAGGAGGAGTGCTCAGTTTCGATGATGGTTTGTTCGTTTTAAATTGTTTCGAATCTTTTCATCATCCAAGTTTCCTTTCTATTTTTTCATAAATAGATGCTTGTTATAGCACTGAAAGTAGTTGATGCTCGAGCGAAAGCTATGCACGAATGCAATCAGTTGGTTCGTAGCGGAATGCTGACTGTGCGAGTGAATGCAACATCTCGACTAGATGAAGCCATGACAAATGCGCTGATGGCATCTCGGTGTGTAAGCAAATTGTTTAGTTCTTAGTTTCCATAACAACAGTTGTAGCATAGTTTGTGAGGAAAATCTCACACTCGATCGGTTGACTTTTGCACAAGTGCTTGTCCCTCCAGTTTCAATTTTCAGGGAGAAAGGCGAATTGGAGGTCTGCGAAATAGCGAATTTCTTATTTTGTGGAGTCCGCGTAGTTGGTGCAAACGAGACATGCATGCAGTATTTGGAGGACAACCAGAAAAGATATAATTTCACGGTATGCATCGCCTGTTGCGTTGCTCATCATTTCAGTCTCTTAGTGGCTTATTCATCCATTTCTTTTATTCTATGATAGATTTGCTCTATTTCTTTCTTCACTACACTGTAGGTAGTGAAGCGACTAGAAGTTAGCGGGGCGTTCCACACAAGGCAAATGGAGCCGGCGGTAGCGAGAGTCCGAGAAGCGATTGCTGGAGTAGAATTGAGCAAGCCCAGATGCAATGTGTACTCTAATTACACAGGACATATTTATCCCGGAAAAAATGTTAGTTATTTATTAGTCCTACTAAATTTTGTACTCGGCTTGAAAGCATGCAATTTGATAGCATTGCGACAAAGGAAGACTTTGCCAGTTCGATATTCGTCAGCTGAAGAATATTACCACAAATGAAAATGAATATGTTAACTGTTTCAGTCAGAAATTCGGAATGCAATCGCGAAACAAGTGACGCATCCAGTGAAATGGGAGCAAATTCAACAAATACTCTACAGAAAGCATCGCGTAAGTTGAACTAGTCTTTTCTGAGCGAGTTGTAAAGGCGCTGGCAAAAAATTTATTGGTTGCACACGCGATGGTACGTTAGTGCTATAGTGCGCTCCGCCGGGGGCGATAGTTGGGGCGATGCCAGAGAGGAAAAGAACGCGGGAAAGTGCGTAGCGATTGGGGAGGGTGGCAAGAAAAACATAATAGGCGCGATTTCTCCAACTGGACTTTTTTTTTACTAAGTTTGATATTATACATGACTATTTGGTTTTCAATATGTTGGGGTATCTTTCATCCAGATGGATGAAAACAATCGAAAAATATGACTACACTCAATTTAGGACTACACATTCCCGATGTTCGTCGAGTTGGGTGCCGGTCGTCAACTCGGTGCCATGTTAATGCAAACGAGCAAGAAAGCATACAAGAGCTATCAACATATTAGTTGTTGAAGTTGTGTGGACAGTACTCGTTTATATTAGAGACAGGACAGATGCAGAAAAATTGAACCATAGGATATTTGATTTCTTGCAGAGATATTCACGTACTCAACCGTAACATAGCGCTATAAGCGAACAGAATTGATTGCGAATTTTTAGAGATGCTCAGCTGTTTCCTTCTCCTGGAATGGTAAATTAAAGGCAGTACTCACGTTGATTTCCTGCTTATTAGCACTATTTCTATCTACACTGATTATGAATTCTACGCCACTTCAAATCCGGCGTCATCTCAGACACGAAATCTTCGATGACCGCTGCTTTCAAACATTCTCTCATGTCATAGGGATGCCGTTAATTAGGTGAGATTATGGCGCTTGAGTATAATACAGCCAATTAGCAATTTCCCAATTAACAAGACACAATTAGCAATTTGCCGCGCCTAAAAATCAGTAACCTTAAAGACTTTAGATTTTAAGTTTTAGAAAATCTTAAAGCTTTTAGAGTAGCTGCTTGAAGAATTCAAAAAAAAAGTTAATGGTAATAAGTTGAATAAGGCAATCGAGCAGCTTCCCTTCCTTTATTTACTGCAAGGTTCAGTGTTTGTTGTAAGCTGTTCATTCGGGTTAATTTCCTGACTCGTCTTTGATTTTTGGAAAATAGGGTATTTAGTAATTGTTTAGAAGTCGGCTTGTTGTTGTATAGTTTGCATTAACCTCAGATCTGTTGACCGAAATGGGTCCGTATTCCTTTAAAAGTTGTTACGCTCACATTTTGAATGTAGATTTCTGTGATTGTTCGTGTTGAAACATGTCCAGACGACTAGATAGAAACGTATATTTTCCTAGAACAAGAAATTCATACATAGGCTCACTGTATATTTTCACTGGGGTTCTGCAGATCTACTATTCTCTTTCTCTGTTCCTTGTAGATCTCTCCTAGAGCTAAAGGTTAGGTGCGTCTTGGCGGCATTGAAATAAATGGCAAAAGGCTATACTAGTGTTTCCAAACTGTAAGTTCCGGATGTCTTGGTCTGTTCTCAGAACGTCTTGCTTATTTTCGCACATCTGTGCTGTTAAATACTGTGAATATTTTCTCACTCGCTTACATAGCACATTTTAGTAGTTTCTCAACGGACTGGCTCGGCAGGTACTCGTCGCGCAATCTATACCTTTTCCATTCATAAGAAAGCTTATGGCGAGTGTGCTGTGTTTTGCACTGTGTGAAGCTGAGAGTCATATCAAACCTTCATAACGAACAACTGATACTGATCAAAGCACATGCCTGCACAAATACACAAAACAACACAATCACAATGCCGATTGCAATGAAAACATCGTACATAGTACATACTTAGAGGGGCTAAGCGACAACCAATCGCCCAAAAACTGAAAGACAGCAGCTCAATTAAATTGAGCACACACATAGCGGAAAGCAAAAGGAGAATGCAGGAAACAACGACGTAGTGACTATACTCAAAGGTTTCGCGAATGAGGCAAGGGTGTTGCCGTTTAGGATGCGTTTTGTCGCTGAGCAAGGAGTCTCGTGCAACCGGCTTTTTGTCTGAAAGTAGGCGGGGGATAAAAAAAGCAGCGTAGGGAAAATACTGTGTCGTTTTACCTGTAATGTGGTAGGACGCGGAACGGTTGACCGTGTCCAGGCACGATCCAGTCAGCCATGCAGATGATTAGGTTGGCATTTTGGCGCTTGATAGCGGAGTCCCAGACGCCCTCCTCATCCATAACGTCGCGCTGTAAATCCTTTTCAACATGTCAATGTATCTTGGAAGTGAATGCTTGCTGTTTTCACTGAGCGAATCACTGCCAGCTACGTATTAACTCACTCTCTCACTGATGAGTGCTTCATTGGGAATGAGGTCACCAACAATAGCCATGGTGCCATAGCTAGCTACGTCGTGGATAAGCACGGTTAAGTCGTGCTGAGTGTGTCCGGGAGTTTTCCATACCTCGATATGTGGGGAGAGCTTGCGGTACGGGCGCTGAACAGCAACGTGGTTACCATATTGAGAACAGACAGCGCCAGCACTCTGTCAATACCTCTCTTAGTTCCGTTGGCGTAACATGTCGGCCAATGTACTCCATCGAATGGAACAGAATTGGTTTCTGTGCGAAGAAGTTCATATTACCCATATGGCTTGGATGACCATGAGTGATCACGACAGTGTTGATTTGATCGAGAGTGACGCTTTCTTTGGATAGGCCTGAAGCGAAAACTACGTCTGAATGGCCTCCAATCGAATAGAAAATAGTGAGTCTTACTTTGGAGCAGTCTCTCCGTATCGCTTGAGGCTCCAGTGTCAACGAGCACTAAGAAGCCGTTGTCGTTGATGAGCGTAATGGCGCCAATGGTCTCGGATTGGCCATCCTAGAATCCGACAATATGCCCCAAAGAGAGATCACGGAGGAAAAGAACCCGAGGGTCCGAATATTCACCCTTAGAGGACGGAGACTGCCTGCCTGAAGGACACTGACGCTGACAGTGTTCTGTGGTGCTGCCGACGTTGACCAGACTCGTGCCCACGGATTTACTGCTTTTGTAGTGGTGCTGGGAGCGGTAGTTGTAGTCGTGGTTGTCCTGGAATCAACAAGGTGACTTTGGCGTGCTATCTAACGCGGTTGGAGATGTGGCGCTGATTTATGGAATTTGTTGACTCTATAATGTATAATGTAGGAAGTCGAAGCGTGAACAACAGTATTCCAGCCGATTTGCAAAAACTTGACAAATTTGGATAGGCGTGTAGGTAAAAGGGATCCCGGCTAGGTAGTTATGTGTACTGCTTCGGAGGTTTTGTCAGAGATGGATAAAATTTGTTGATTTCAATTCAACTCACTCCTCTGTTGTAGTCGTGGTAGGTTCGGTGGTAACCGTTGTGGTAACCGTCTCTGTAGCTGCTGTGGTGGCGGAAGTGGCTTCTGACGTGACGCGGTTGTATACGCTGGGCCATGTGGTCCTAATTGAAGAAGTTTGTCTCCTATCAGTGCTAGCTGGTAAATCATCTGTTGCCATACCTGTCTTTGATATACCACGGCGCTTTTTTGGGCGTAGTGAAGACATTCCATTTAGGGGAAGCTGTGGGCGTGATAGTATTCCAGCTAAATGGTGGACGAAGCGAGCTGGGACGAACTGAAATCAGGGAACGTTTTAGCAGGGTGCTGGAGGAGTGGCTGAGAGATACGGCTTACCAACTGCAGGTCGATTTGGCATTGGTCTGAGGCGATTGTCTCGGCAACAGATGGATTTTCCTAGGACGAACGATTGGTCGCAGAGGTAGCCCACGGGACAGTCACCGATTGCGGACGCACGACAGTAGGCGAAGTCTTCGCCAAGCATTAACGGCTCAGCATTGAAGGGACACACTGAAAAGCGTTGTCAACATGCTGTGAGGTTGCATCCATAAATCCTGAGTGTCTCAGCGTCTCTGACTCCAAAACTAATCCCTAGTGGTTCAAATTTGAGTGTACGTCCCTATAGCCCCGGTGCAAAGAGTGAGGTGCTAATCGCGCCTTGCTCTCTCCCCAAACATAGAAGCCGTGATGCGCGGCGTAGCAGTCGAAGCCGGCTGTGCGTCAAATAATCTCGCCAAATATGCATAGCTCGCTACCGCCACCGCATTATCACACCTCTCGAAGATGCATATTGAGGAAGTGCATCGCACCTTGTTGACCATTGGTACAAGAGGATTACAGCGCTTGCAGATGAACTTGCTAGTTTGTACGTACGACGGATAGTCGCTCAGCAATCCAATAGTCCTCACCTACATTCTGCTTATTCTTTTGGGTACTGGGAGCATTCTTTGGGTACTAGAAAAATCTCGGAAAAAGTAACAGAAGCCATTAAGTAATGCATAACACGGCTAACTCACACAACTTGTGTGCCCATGACCTAACCCGCTTCATTTCCCGTGAGAGTTAAGCAGAAGCTAACCAGCAAAGCTTCAATGAAGGCGCTAAAGAGTTTTTCTTTGGTTTCAAACGCGGACTCTGAGCACATCCTGGAAAATCACAATGATGTCAGTGTTCTCTCGTACTCAGCACGTGCATCAAATGTACTTTTTGTTGACTCCCTCGCGCAGAACAAGCATACATCCTTTTGCATTTGCTGCAAAGGTGCGAAGTTTGCAGCTGAATCGTGACGTGCTGCGTGTTTCCACAAGAAAAAAATACATGGCCGACTAGCGCTAGTTTTCAATAGCCTATCGCTCGCGATACTTTTCCGCGCTTGTTGCATCGTCGTAATTGGAGACGTGCGGTAGAGACTCGTCGACAAGCGCAAATACCCGCTGGCCAGCCGCCAGGGTCAGGCGCTGCGTTACGTGACGCTCAGCAAGAAGTGGTCCCTCGACGGGGTCATCGAGTGTTTATCGCGTCAATGTGCCTCTCAACGAGCCGGCGATAAAATAATGGATACACAAACGTGATGCTGATGATGAGCGGTTGTTTTTGAGCGGAAGCGCGCGATTTGACGCGCCCGGATTGCACGAATTGTTGGGGGGTGGGTTGGTTTCTCGATCGCTCGCACGTCTTTTGATGGAACGATCACGGCTTCAGATGTTTTGTAGCACAAAGAAGCTCTTCATGCTCATCTAATGTAATTAGAAGTTGTGAATGTTGGAAAGGATGGTTCTATCGAATCTTACTGAAGACTAGCAAATAGTGGCGCAGAGCGAAATATGCACACAGAAATACTGTAAAATTTACCCTTGCTTTGTTTGAAATATAAACTCTATAAAGTAATGGTCAGCGCAAGAAGTCAAAGCCCACATAGCTGACGTCCAACCCTGCAAGTTCTCACATTCCATTTTGACTATGGAACGCGGCTGACTGTAGCTGCTTGAATTGAACTGGACTTTCCAGTGATACAAAACTGAATGGGACGAAGTAGATGTCGAGTTTTTGCTTTAGAGTGGCTTGAGCCCATGCTTCAGTGAATCCGAAAGAACTTGTCTTGAATTCTGGATAGGAGTAATTTTCTTTAGTACATAATTTACCTTTGTTGCCAATTGGACTGCAAATCTTATGAAGAGCCGTTATTTGCTGGAACAGGTTACAGTGCTGCTGGTAATTTTGTACCCGTCTTGAGGATTTCTTCGATCAATCACGTATGGAATTTGAGGAGTTGAAAGCGTTTAGGCTATCACGAGGGGGAGGGGATTAGGAAAGGGATGCATGAGATGTTTTGGTGTACAAACGCGATCGGACATTTCCCAACAGTGATGAGCTAGAGCCGAGCACCAAACTTGGGTGACCATCCTCGAACCTTACTCCACTTAGAGCTGTAATTTTAACGAGATCAACACGGAGTAGGTCCCGCTAAAATCTCGAAAGGTGTTCGATGAGGAAATCGTCACTCGTCTCAGGGCGACAGCTACGGTTCGCAAATGCAAACAACGTGCAATCGCAGCCGTTGGCGACCCGACGACGCGCGAACGACAAAAATCTGCGATACAAACAAGTGTGTGCTCGCGTGTGTGTTTTGATAAGCTGATTACGGAGGACGTGATGGTCATCAGGTTAATCAGCATCGTCGACGTCGATGACGCGACGAATCGATTTTTTAAGCTCACATCATGTGTCTAAATGAGACTAACCATCACGGATGGGTGGTATCGTGGGTGGAGTCGTCGATTCGGTGGTTGTCGCAGTAGTAGTGGTGGCAGCGGTGGTGGTAGTTTCGCTCGGGACGTTAGTCGTTGGCTCGGTTGGGCTTTCCTCCGTGGTGGAGCTGCTTCTCTCAAGGCCGAAAAGTCTGCAATAATATGTTGAATATGGTTTGCAAGTGGCATCAAAAAGGCTTTCCATGTCTCCTTGGTGTCACAGTAATACTTCTACTGCAGTTCTACTACAGCTCCTAGCTGCTCAACGAGATCTGCCGCTAGTGCGAGTCCAGAGAAACAGCGCGATCAGCGTAGTACGTCGGTGACAAAACCTAACAACATCTCCCAGCTGCTGCCATCCTTCCCTTAACTGGTGCTATCTTTAGGCAATTGCTGCTAAAATGAGGCTTGAGCAGCAACTGAAGAGAAGATGGCAGCAAGTGGTAGTGGATGCTGCTGGATCTGCCAGATCGGACGGGATGGCGTGCTTTCAACGTGGTATGGCCGTAAGCTGGATAGATAGCTGCTGCTGGATTTTTTTTATGCTACTGGACAAATTAGGCTGTTTGGGCTGCATTGTGGCGCACATTTATCAGAGCTAATGGTCGTCCGAGTCTGTATTCTTGTTTGAAGACTGCATCCAAGGAAGCATCTGCTTCTGGGCAGTATGCCAGGTGTAGGCGGTTCTCGGGGTATCTCAACTTTGAAAGGGATAAGAGTGATCATCGTCTGCTACTGGAGATATTCTAGCCGAAATTGGGGACCCTGGTTAACCACGGACGAGTTGTCATTTACTCTTTCTTCTTACCCTGTGGTCTCTGCATGTGCGACAGTATTTCGTTGGTTCACCACGGTAATTACAATTACAGCTGCAACATCTCCAGAAGGTTGGTGGTGTAATCTTGCACTATTTCTGTAGTTGTAAATCTTTGGTCCTTCTCGCAGAACGCTCTCCCCCCCCCCCTTTCATGCGTAGAGATTTCCATTGGTGTTCCCTTCAGACTATAAAATTCCTGGCGTCATTACACACATATTGCCACACAGCGCTTAGGTTAGTGCGAAGGTGACGACGTCATTCCCACCTTTTCCTGTGGCTGCTTTTCTGGAGCGCATCGATAAATTTAGCGTTCCTTCCTATTCGGCGCTACTTACTCTCGCGATTACTCTTGTATGTGACTGTGTAGCGTTGGAAATGGTAATGAAGTTTGCAAAGAAGTGATGATTTCCACCTCCGCTACCTCCTCACCGGTAAACACTCGACATTGGATATTGGAACCCTTGAACAAGCCGCTGGAAAAGCATCTGTTCGAGTTTTGTGACTCGCGATTGGGAAATTTGGTGTATTGTTTTTAGCCACCCTTAATCACTGAGGAAGCTTTGGTGTAAAACGGGACTCGATGGTGTGACAGAGTAGAAATAGAACTTGAGCAAGGTGTCATTATTCAATAGTTCCTTCACATGATTAGGACAAGAATATGATGAAGACAGGAAAATTCAATAGTACATGTCTTTACGGGCATGCCATGGGTTGGTGAATTGTTCAGATATGTAGAGTACCTTGCAAGAAGTTTTACCCACCGTAAAATAGTGCCGGCGAGGTCACCGTCGGTGATGGAATTCTCCCCGTAGATGCTTTTGCGGTTTGCCAAAATCCATTGTCGTAATTGCTCTGTGGTGGCTGGTGTGGACAACACTGAAAAAAAAAAGGTTTTGAACGGAAGAGTGCAAAAATGCTACCATTTTGTCTTCCTCATTTGTAAGAACCGCCCGGTTTTTGTATAAGTTTTCATCAAACATTATGTAGGAAAGCGTTTGGGTAAAGGCCGATAAGTAAAACCAGGCTTGTGCGCGAGTATGAACAGTGGCGGAATTTACGCTCTTGTCGGCACCATGATGACGTTGTCGCTTTACTCCTTGGCCTAATGTTTCCGTTCAAGAGAAAAAACATTTCCTTGTGAAACGGTTATGTAGGTCTAGTCCTTTCCTATTAAGGATGGCGGTGAAAATCAAGATTTGCTGAAAGCAGTAGAGAACGGATTTTTTTTTTGAAGTTCGGATGCAAGGCCAGACTCCAGTTGTGCGCTCCATCTCTTACACTGTCAAAAACACTTGTTTAAGGTAGTAGCGTGAAATTAGGTGGGCTTACCCATTGGGAAACATCCGAACTCATCTTATTTCAACATCTGGCTGCTTTTAAAGCTTGTGAAGTTCCTAGTGAGGTTTTAATGTCCACAGAAGTACAGAATGTATGCAGCGATTGTACCGGATGCAGTAACGTCAGTGGAGCAGTCCGCCTTTCCGCAGATGGCTGTTAGAGCGAAATCAGCTCTAATTTAAACTCGGAAGATTTTTAGTTAGCTTTACATACTTTATCGCCGCCGGTCATTCAATGTTCAGAAACTCTATAACAATATGGTAGTACGGATAACTGTATGGTTCCAAAAGCATGAAAATCTCACCAGGTAATACAAGTGCGAGCGCAATAAATAAGTTAGTGGACAGGTGCATCGGCAGAGGTGTGGAGTGTGTCTTTCCACTTGGCTGAGGTCACCTTAAATAGAGAAGCGCGCCCTCGTACCGCCCCACCCCCGTCCGTCGAAGTTTCCGTGGCTGAGCCGTAACTCGGCTCTCCGTGCTGTATGCTGTCACCAAAAAAGGAAACAGACAGGCGAAGGAGATGAGTGTGAGAGAAACACCTTTGAATGGTCCTAGTAACAATATGCATGCTTTGTTGACCTTACCTGAGTGCTTATGTAGGGTCGAAAAAAATGTAAAAATTAAACGCTCTGATCTTCTAGTCTTACCCGGCTTATTTATTTTCGTCCAATAGATGTGGTTAGTTGTTTGAAAGGTATATCATACTTGTCTTTGATATTTCCAGGCTCTACGCCAAAAATTTCGCCATTTAATAAAAGATCAACACAAATTTCGGCCTGGGCTCAAAAAGGACAACAGAACACGTATTTGCTATGCCAAGGTTCAAAGAAAGTCGAACATTTACACTGCAAAGAAGTCGTATAGATTTATATGCATGAGAGAAAATATAAGACGATTATCGGACACTTACCACCTGCGCACGTCAGACTCCTGCAGACAGTGTGCAGAAAACCTCTGTCCATCGTATTTTTTCCAGGAAGACAGATCAGTTTTGATCTAAACTGACTAGTAAGGTGTTTTAGTGAGTTGGGGCCTGATTCGAACCCTGTTGGCTATTTCTTTCCAAGTTTGAAACGGCAAAACGGCCTGACGCTACGCGTGTGGGCGGTAAGCGTCCGCAGACGGCATAAGACTATCTCCTCTTTGGGTTAGGTCAATTCCGATGCATTGATATTAGGAGGATCTAGCAAGGGGTTTTTTGTAGCGTCGATCAAGAATAACCATCTCTTTCGCACCATAGCGCACTCTTTGAGAGGTGATTTGTCACTGGCAATATTTTTAACCTCACCTCGAAGAATCTGGGCCTGGATGCATAAGTGAGTTTGACCAGTTTAAACGTGCTGACGCCCGTGTTAGAAATGGTTAAATTTATGAGCTGTTAACATTTTTACCCTGGGTAATCTCAATGATGCATGCAGTCTTCGATGAACTGCTCTCGCTATCAGATCAGCATTTTAGAATAGCAACCCTGCAATGGTTGCAGCTAGGAAATTTGCGATGTTTGCTTATTTTAGTTTGTTTTTAAATGGCCATATTCCAGGCCATTAGACTTGGAGCAGCTGGCTACTCGAAATCTTTATTCTTTTTTTTTCGTGCAGCCTCGCTCTGATTAAGGCTTTAATATAATCTGAGCTATGAGTCCATTATAGTTTTAAGATTCAACATCGAGATAGAATTTGTCACGACAGATGAGCTCTGGCTTCGTGAACCAAAAAAAAAATGACCGTCAGCAATTGGTGAATCTTAAGAATTACTAGTAAAAAATTTTACATTGACTGCTCGTAAAAGCAGGACAGATCATTTTTACCCAAAACGGCAGAAGGAAAGATAAAGAATGCTAGAAGATATTTGTATGCCATTCTGAGCGCTACTCTGTCATTATATTCACTGATATTTAGAAAGAATCCATCTGGATCTCTGGTAAGGCCAAGATTTGCCTTTTTCCCCAAGAAATTGTGGAGTCTATGACATATTTGACAGACATTTTTGATCCAAGATGCGTTGCACTTGGTATGACTACTGTAGTAATATGACTGAAGTATGATATCTTGCAGATTAGCTGCAAATATTCTACTTTCAGGTGTTAGAGTTTTTCTACCAAAGAAGCTCGAACGGCTGCTATCATAACAGTGAAATATATTTCGTTTCTAGTTTTAGCAAGAGGAAGCTCCTTATACATCTCACCATTTCGAACCTCTCCCTCCTATTTGCTGCCGCACAAACGTTAAATCCATGAAAAATTCCTTGTTTTGTGTCATTTCTCAGCACTGCGGAAAGACGTTACACTTTTGTTTAGCGCTATGATGCTAAGAATCAAACCAAAGACTTAGTGTTCGTAGTCTTGCAAACAGTACGTCCGTTTTTAATGAGGAAGCTTCACATAGCGTCACTGTGTTCGCTCGGAGTTTTTCACCAGTTCATCCGCCTTACCCGCATTTTTGCGCGGCACGTGTCTGCTCGACGTTACTGAAGCTTTGTCGCGTTTTTTACCGCGACAAAGCTCTAGACGGACACCATGTTCAAAGGGTGCAACGGGCACTCAGGATCTTAGGACACGTGAAAAAAGGAGACTAAGAAAGCGTGGAAGGTGTTGCACACCGATGAATGGCGTTTTTTCTGTTGCAGCGTGAGATGACTACTGACGCTAACGGCGCAGAGTACGCGTTACGCCCTCCATCCTAAAAACAGCACATCGACGGTCGAACAACGTCTTTGACAGTATTTACTCGTGCGTATTGTCGCTCACTTTCGTAAATGCAGCGAAAGGCGCACTAGAAAAAGCCTCTCCACCGTTAAAGTTTTATTCTAATCCAATTTTCAATGCGGTATGCTGCAAATCTGTCACTTCTGACGCTCTGGACGTGTTGTGAGAAGCTGGTTAGCTGCTAGTCTGCTGCTAGTAGCGGGAGGTGTTGCGCAAATATTGTTGAACGAGAACAAATAAAATACCGAACACACGTAGCTGCGCGTGCAAAGATGCGCACCTTATATGTGAGACCAGCGACCGAAGCGAATATGTTCGCTGGGATTGAAGCGTATCCAGTGAGTGCTCACAGGAACACTGAATGGTTGCCGTTTAGTGATCGTTCGCCTAGTAGCCACGGGATGTCATTAGTTCATACCATTTGCGTTAGCGTCGTTCTCAGCAAGGATTTCTGCATCACGATGCACAGAGCTGAACCAGGATCACCTCGCATAGACGACTCTGTGAAGGAATTTGAGTAAAAAAATTCTGAGGGTCCCAAACACCTTCACTGGGTCGTTACTCATCTCTCATCATGAAACATAAAACGTGCCCCCATTTTCTATTTTTATGCACTGACTGTCGAACGTTTTCCTTCCGAAAATGTGGCTTGTCACGAATACCTTTCACTGCTACATTTTTACACAATTTTGAGCAATTTCTGGCATATTCAAGAATTTGAAGTTTTCGAGGAAGTAAAAAAATATGTAGAGTGCTCATCACTTCAAAGTTTATTTGTAAGATGTTATCATGATTCAATAAACATCTTCTGTGCACCTCAAGCCTTTTTAATGGTGCTGCCTTAACTCCTTTAATATTTATATTATTTTTGTTAAAGTGTGGGCTAATCTGCAAGATTTGCAGTTTATTTGTAATATTATTTGTTAACTCCATAGAAAAATCTGCTAAAGAGGACGACACACTCTCTTTCTAAGGACATGTGTTTAAGTTCTAGTCGTGCTCATTTTCCGCTCAAATTCGAGATTTCTATCAACCATCCAGAACATACTTGGAAGAAGGTTAAAACAATTGAAGCTTGTGTATTTTGAGAGATAGAGTACCAACATCTCATGTCGGGATGGGAAGCTTGTGAGAGATCCGCTTCTTGGGACTTTTTACGGTGGCGGAAGGCATTCTGGGATGCTTGGACGTGGCGGTTTCCTTGCGAATCCCTCGGGCGGTCTTATGAGCGGATTGTTTTAAAAACTACTTCTCCCGGTCACGAAGAATACTTCTACGCATGTGTCAGATTACCGGAGTTACTTAAAAGCGGTTGATCGAGCAAGGATGCTTGGAAAATTGAAGTGACACCCATTTCTGGATCGAGTTGCACTCTCTCTGTAGATATTTTCTGCTGGATATATCTATCTTTCGTCTTATATGTATCTTTGGATGAATGATAGTGCAAAATTTTAATATTGGTTGTGCTCGTTGCTATCAGCGCCATGGAAATCTGCATATAGTGTCCGAACTCAGGTCACATGACGGATGTAAGGAAAGGTGGAAACAGGAGCACCAACTCGTTGTCGTACAGCACTTTCAAATTTCATATTTCATGCAATCGTACCAGGTTATCTCTTTAGAAGTGATCTCTATGACCTCTAGCCAGGAAATAGGCGATCTGCAAACAAATATCGATTGGGTTATTCGAATCGTGGACTGTGAGCCTCGAAATCTTACCTTTTACCCCTATTTATTTTCTACAGCGTAATGAGCTTCAGTGATCTTCTTTCTAAACACCATTAGTTGTTTCGTGTGGATTGTTCTTATCACATCACTTTACATTCCTTGGTTTCTCAAAATTAGATTATCTAAGCTTCAATATCCAATTGTACTCAGATAACGATGCATGGTGATGTGTATTGATGTTGTAAGAACTGCGCCAGTACTGAAGAATCCATCTAATTCCTGGAGTAACATGCCTTTCAAGTCGTAGGATTCTTCGCTGGATAGCGATATTTATTCTTTCTATTTTTATAACTCATAACTCATATCCTGGTCCGGCTAGCAACTTTTCTACTCCATTTGCTCTGCATTTGGGGCAGCTAACAGCTATGAAATGAGCTGTTTGAAAAATCTAGATAGATAATTGTGAGGTAGATGTCGGCCGCTAGGTAAGCTATTGCTCCTTATTTTTCACGTGCTTCAGTCTATGTTTTGAATTAAGGACTTTTAGAAATTACTTGGATTCGAGCATTGTATTATATATTCATCCTCCTATTTGAGTTATATCCTGTACAACGTATAATTCTAGGGGTTTTAGAGGTCCACTATACCATATTTCTTGCGAGGGCTTATATACGGTTGGTAAAGAGATGGGTGTAGTATTCAGAAGGAGGAAGTAAGAGAGTAAAGAACCGGCGGCTAGATGATCGGGTGAACACATTATCCAACAGTAACTCTACATAACTGTTGAGTCAATGACTAGACTGAATTCATGGTTCTTGTCCGCTATACTTCTGAACTTTCTTGGTGCTCTTCCAAAATACGGTGCTATTACATGTGAAGGAAAAATTAGGAAAAGAATCACGAGATTTTTTCCGTTGTTGCTAAAATAATTTGGAATGGCTTGATCGTACTTTATGCATATGCACATACTTTATGCATAGTCTCTCGAAAAATGTAACGTTTCCTGAAAAACCTGTGTAAGGTTTCTGCTCCGAAAGCGACCTTTTAAGGAAAATGCCATCGAGCTCATCTTTTTGACCCACTGTTCGTACGTACGTATATCATTTCACGTTTGTTTTTGGCTATTTTTGAATTGGTGTGATTGTCATCATGTTCCTCACGAAGAAAAACGTGTCGAAAGTGCACACATGCACACCTCTAAAGCTCAAATTCAGTGCTATCTTCGCCAGCTCTCACCGTTCCATCAGGAAACTTAACCTATATACCTTCGACTGTAGAGTCCAGGGTGTCAAATGTCAAGTGACCGAATGAATCATGGATGAAAAACTTGGGAAAATGTAGCAAATTGTCAGTAAATTACGCATTTAGAGTGCACACGCTTGAAACATTCGGCATACTGGTCCTCACTATTGCAGGATTTCTGTTTCTCCTCGTTTCCAAGTGAGTTCTTTCTAGGGGGGGGGGTCAAAGTTCAACTATTGACGGTCGGTCTTGCCTATCTAAAACTGGGTGATCGTAAAGGTTGCTTGCAGTGGTATAATTTTGTCCTATGGCTAGTACATATATGTATGATTAATCGAAGATAATCTATGAATGACTCTATGGCACGTAGCAATGCGGAGTGACTAGAGTTTATGTCGCTCGTCGAAGGAAAATTCCGTCCATCATTCTCAGCTTGTTCGAACTCATCCGAACCTGGCGCTGTCTCGAACGGTTTGTCCGAAAAAGAAAAACGACGCACGTTAAGCCGTTCCGGGCACGACCGCAGCGGTTTTTAGCACTGCACGCGTGCGAACTGTCGTTCATTGTCGGCAATTACAGTTCCTAGATGCAACCAAAGAGGCCAGGGCATAGCTTGCGATCGGCTGCAAAAAATATCTGCCCTATCTAAGAAATATTATGATTACGGAATATGTTTGTATATAGGCTTCTACAACTTAGGTATTTGTTAAGAGTTAAGTAGTATTGGTTCAGAATTACAGTAACAGTGATCACACGTTAATATGAGTACGTAAGAGTGAACATGTTGATGAAAAATCGTTAAGGGGGTGTGCGTCAGAGATCCAACTGCTACAAGAGGAAAAATGCCTCAATACATCTGAAACATGCCAATATTTCTGGTCACGACGCAGCAGCAACTCCTCTCTTGCTTCAGCTGAAATGAACCCGGCTAGTTTGGGTGACCAGAAAAGGACATGCGGTCGAATTGGCCATTGCGACGGGTATCATCATATGCAGTTTTCAACACTGACGTCGACTCCGCTATTCAAAATTCATGCAGTTCTCTATAGTGGTTTAATTTATTTATTTTTCTGAATCGACTCAAAGTACGGTGCTTATCTACGAGCTAGAACCAGGTTTTATCATCGACGAATCAATGATCCTTTCTGTATCCTAAACCATCAGTCTTATCGTACCTCATGTGGAGTGGGCGGGGCTGACCCGCGTTATGCTTGCTATGATACTTACTAGTCAAAACGATGTTGTAAGCCGCACAAGGCACTCACTCTTCTCATACAAATCTCCCTACTCTCTCTGTACAGTAATAAATCTATTAACATCCACTGAACCACCATACATTTTGTGTACACGGACAAACCAAGTCCGAGAGTCTAAGGCGCCACCATCCGCCATAAGTCGCCACAGGTTTTCGCCCCTGTATCGGTGCCAGACTAACAGGGTGCTAGGTCTCCAGGCTCGCCGGTTTTAATCATCAAAAAGCCACTACTTATGGTATGCGGCTCTTAAATGCGTACATATTTTACATCGGGACTGAAAGAAATAAGTGGAACTCCCTCACAGGAAAATCGCCCGAATGACCATTTTGACCGAGTATCCTTCGTTTGTGACCTCTACTACGTCTTTTTGTTCAACACTCATCACCTGCTGCTCCCTGGTTTCTCTTTTGTCTCATTCTTCCCTTGTCATTTATCTCTTGCTCAGGCGCAGCAACATCAGAGACTAAATTTTGTATTGTCATGTATTGCGTGATTATTTGAACAGGTCTCATGTTCACGCTAACGAGGACCAGCAGTGCAGTTAGGGACAGAAAATGCTGACAGTCTACTGGAGAGGTTCAAATCTGAAATATCCTATCGAGAAGCTACTGAGACGGAACGAAACAAGGAGAGATGCCACGGATTCCAGCAGATTTCTGTGCACGTGTGAAGGTTTGTGTTTTATTTATTCACTTTTCTCTTCTGTTCTTGATTTTTACATGCCTTTGCTCTGGAAATTCAGCAAAATGAAATCTTCACCTCCAATCATTAATGATAATGTAATCATTAATGATAATCATTAATGATAATGTAATCATTAATGATAATGTAATCTTCGTTATTTCATCAAGACTCACTGTCTTTCTTGTGCAGTGTCTTCTTTTTTTTCTCTCTTCCTTTTGCCAGCTCCTTTTTTAATTGCTTTTGTTTGCGAACGCAGGCAAGCAAGACATGAAGATGTCCATATCAGGCCTCACTACTCAAACAAAATGAGCAGAAATTTTCATTTGTTGCTGAAGTTCCAACGTGTTACTTTCCACTTGTGTCCGCTGCCTCTCGTTGGCTATGGGCGACATCATTTTGGCTGGTTCTGCCGACGAACCGCAAAATTTGTGTGCTCTTGAAAGGTTGACTTTTTCTTTAGAATGTTCCTCCTTCCGTTAAGCTACTCAGAACCGTCACTGTATTCTAAATCATCATCAAATCGCTCGCTATGCTTTGAAGAGGTCCAGAGGCTTCCTTTGTTTTTCTCCACCGCAGCGTATTTCCCACAATTTCTCAAGTTTCACCTACTGATATGCTTTGATTTGCATATGAAACGAAGCATCCTCTTCGTGCACCGGCCGACTTGGGCAAGGCCTCATATGACTGACTGGATATGCATAGAGGATCTGAGGCGAGGAGTGCACTAAGGTGCACTTCTCAATCCATTTCCATGTTTTTGCGTCAAATATGAATCTAATTTGTATTAAAGTCCTGAGCTTCTAGGGATATTACGTTTGATTTATTATGTATGAAAGCTGTGACAAAGTAGTTCAGCTGTCGGAGCTGAGTTGAGATGAGAGGCTTACAGACAAGGCGGTTTGTAGGATTTCCTTCTCACATATGCTCAATCTTTCCGAATTTGCGAAGTTTGCATGTGCATATGTGGTAATTTACCTTTGCTGAAAAATGTTAGTTGCATTTAGCAATACAAATGAGCGGATTCTCGTCATATTCCTCATTATTGTGCATTGTTTTCATTTCATTCTCCGTTAAATCTTCTTGTTTTGGTATATGGTTTCGCCTGCAAATTCTCCATAAAAAGAAGTGGCTTTCTAACTTAGGGATAGGAATCCATCCAACACTGCAACGATTATCCCTATCCATTGAACTCTCTTTTCCCAAAACCTACGTATAACCCTCATTTCTGGAGGATAATTGTTGCTTCATTGCACCGCCACTGGTTACATATCTACATAATCTTGGCACGGCTACGGCTATCTTACTACTACTATAGTTTGTAGTGTTACCGCGCCTAGAATCCTACTAGTTCCTTTGGATTTTAACAAGTAAATTTATAGTATCAACCATTATTTCTGGCCAAAGGGTCTCATTGTATCTGTTCGGTCTAAAGCACCAAAAAATGCAGGTGATTTTATCTTTATCTAATGAACAGCCCTTTCAAGTTACCTTTTCTCATTTTTTATAGGCTCATTTCTGTACGTATGTATCATGTAATCTCATCAGTTTCAACGTAATTTCTTGAGATGGCGCGGCGATGGCATTGAATTGAGTGCCAGCTAGTTATTTTCCCACATTCTAGATGATTTCTCAACTTGAAAGGGCAAATGTGACACTTGAGAGTGCGAAGCGTTCCATTACGTGGATTAGACCCTGAGCCGTCGCCTTAACCCTTAGTGCAGCAAGGCAGATTTGAAAGTAGTTCGTTTGGTCAT
Source organism: Ancylostoma ceylanicum (assembly GCA_000688135.1). Lineage (NCBI taxonomy): Eukaryota > Metazoa > Nematoda > Chromadorea > Rhabditida > Ancylostomatidae > Ancylostoma > Ancylostoma ceylanicum. The sequence continues at coordinate 263,400 of JARK01001405.1, read as the reverse complement.
GGAAATTAGTACCAATTATTGTTACATTATTACTCTTTTCTACCTATTCAAACGAAGAGAGCAACCATTGAATTACAATATTTTTTTTACTGGTGATGCCTGTACCCTAACTCTGCGGGTGACAAAATAGTCGAAGTTTTAAGAGTAAATTTCATCTGCTTGTGAGGTACATATTAATCTAGCGTTAGTGCGCTATCCTCCAATGAATCCGATACGCTGCTAGCGTTTTCCGCAACCGACCCCCTCCTCCACTATCTGTTGAGCTGATCTCAGATGCGAATTAGTCAAGTTGTATTTGTCTTGTCTTCCGGGAGGCTACTTAGTTCATGTATGCGAGAGCAAAATCTCTCAAATTGAGAATAGAATTTCTCAGTAACCCACTCGAAAAATTACCTTCGAAAGTTGTTACCTTTGTGATTTCATTAGAAGCCAGCGAGTTCTCCTTGTTCTTGTCGTTCGTGGTCATTTCTCCAACAAACTTCCGGTAATTCTGCTGACCATGCCGATTTTCGATACTGCCTCGGCTCCTGATTTATTATTGTAGCCCGATTTTACGAACATCCGCGACAGTATGACGTCACCTATACATTTTTGCTGAAGTTCCGTGAGAAAGATTTTGCTTCAGGCGTTTTGCAGTACCTGTTCGGAAATTCTGCGGAGCGACCACCAGGTGACCCTGCTGTATGTCTCAGGATAGCTCTGCGAAGGTTCCGAAACCATGCCTGGGTTTGCACCTACAAAGGGTTAATCCGAAGAAGTGTTCAAAATTATGTTAAAGTACTCCCCCACCCCTTCCCGTCTTTTCCGAACTGATAGTATGGAAGCAATCCCATGAAGCGGAAAGCACCTTTTTAAGTGACATATCTCGGCGGAACAGATAATTAACGGGGGTTTCGGCCTGATAGTTCATCACCGGCAATTCGACCTGAGGGATTGCGTACATGCCAAGTAGGCTGCGATGAGATTTAAAGCCGCACAAGAGCCGCCACCCACTGCTGCTGCGTCGCGAGCCTAATTTGGAATGCACTCGATGTCAAAAAGGTGGCAAAGGAGGTGGCGGAGGTTGAAAGGTGAGCTGGTGAGTTGGATATGCGCCATGCGTGTTTCATGCTTCACAGGTGTTAAATTCGATTCGAGGCGTGGTCTGGAATGAAGACGAAGGAGGACGCAGACGATTGTTGCACAGAGCGTGCGGGTTTTTTGTTCATTCGCGGACCATATTCTCATCATCTTGTGCTCTCACAAAACCCTTCGCTTTACAGCTATTATTGTCGATTTGAACGACCGCTCTCTTTCGACTAGGACGCGCCAAACTACGATGTCACATGCGCTTGCCCCCCGATAAGCGATTTATTATAGTAGCACATCTTCAGAAATCCGGCAGTTTTTACCCTAATTTCCCATACATTTTAAAAGCAGCATTCCACCTCGTATACGTGATTCAGCTAGTGACAGTTTCTGGGCTCGTATCCAATATATTTAGCCGTGGGAGGAAATACACAGCGGGTATATATTCGTTTTTACTGTTTTTATTCACTCCGCTATCAAATATAATTTGTCCATCCACGTGTTCGTTTCTTGGCGTACTCAGACATTCGTGGGGGTGGAATGCAGGTGGAAATGGGTCCACCCCCAGTTGTACCTGGGGGTGGACCCAAAATCTTGAGGCACCTACCCCCGACAATCGAAAGACGTTCCCCCACGTGCCGTCGCAGTTGTCCCCGAGCGCATTATTGGGTTCCGGCGGATGGGGGGACGACAGGGGTTATGGGCAGCACGCCCTGCTTTTCTCGGACGTCCAGATACGCTCCCTCAACTCAAAAGGTGGGCGGGGCGATGGGGGTCCTACCTGCACATCACCCCCACGAATGCCTGAGTAGGTGCGGTGTCTTGTTGTCTTGTCTTGTGTCTGTATAAGTGGAAATTAACCGGGAGAAGATAACCTTCGATAAGGATGGATTCGCGTCTAGCATATCCACTACTAGAGGTTATGCGACTGGATAAAGGATACTGGATGCGGGGCCCTGATCATCGTGACACGCTGGCTCTGGGGATAAAATTCCAGGATGGGGTCCGCACCAGTTCTGAAAAAAATGTTGTCGTCCACAGCCTTGTCTCACTCTTTATCTGACTGATTGGAAATGGTAACACTTGCTAGCAGGCATCACAGCGGAAGTGGACAGCTAGCACAGCTGTGGGCGGTCCGCCCACCGGCACCTTGAAGGGTGCGGTCTAACTCGGAGTTTTTGTCACTCTTATGGCTTTTGATACATATAGTTGGGATCAGCATAGCTAATAGATTGAAAAAAAAAACTTCTAATAATTGTATAGGGGGAGGATAAAGTCGTCCTCCTGCAGTCTTGTAGTGAAAACTTCTGTTCTCTTTCAAGCCTGCGGAGAGATCATGCTCATGAGAACTGAATTAACTGAATTGTGTTTCAATCCTCCTTAAACTTGCGCTTCCAGATATGGCATTCGCTTTATAGTTTGTTCGCTGTCAAAAACTCCCCTTTATTGACAAAGTGTCTGCGCCGTACCCTTTTCTGATACAACAACATTCTATTACAATTATATTAACGAACTACGGCAGCGATTTGGTGCTTGGAAGTAGTTTTTTGTGCAAAATACTGATTTTAAGAAGAGAAAAATTGAGCGGAAATCAAAGCCGGATATTGATGTGCAAGCTAATACTTCCATACGTCACTATTTCGAAATGTTTTTACGAGACATGTCCTCGCAATTTCCTCCATTATTCCTTACTTTGTGGCCTTTCAAGAGGCACGCCTGGGCACTTTCACGTGTTTTTGTCTCCATTCTGAAGCAGTTAGGGGTTGGCATTTGGAATAGGTTTCTCACACTATAACTGCTTAAAGTTGCACATTCTAAAACAGAAGATGTGGAAGTTTTCAGGGTTTTCCCTATTTTTTTGATTTTCGAGATTTTCCTGGTTCTTTATGAATCTTTGAAGGTAACCGCTGTTCAGCGCCGTTTTTTTTTTTTTTTTTTTTTTTTGGGGGG
>JARK01001405.1:245154-260241 GCA_000688135.1 Ancylostoma ceylanicum | reverse complement strand
GGGGGGGGGGGGGGGGTCCACTGCGCCTCAAGCCGGAAGATGTCAGTCTGAAGGGATTTCACGTCTGCAGTGTACTTTCTTGGCGATTTTCGTGCCCCAGCGCCGGTACGTCTTCAGCGGCTCTTAGTGGCTTACGTGCCGTCCGTTCCATTAGAGCATGTGTCGCGGCCAATTCGCCTCGATTGTTCTTGAGATTTCGAGTAGGGGGCGTGACCTTCGAGCCACTAGAATTGAAGTCACTCGCAGTAAATAGCAATCTTTCAGCAATAAGTAGTCACTTTTTATCCTGGTTTAGGACTATATTCAAGGATTCAAGGATAATCAAATTGGGGGATTTTCAAAATTGTTTGTTATGTGAGAATTTTGCGATCAGGTAAAATTCAGATGCAATCCCGCCCAATCCCTCTCCATTATGAAAAATTTGCACCAACACCGTGCACTTGAGGCCTGTTTTCCCCTTTTCTCTGCTATTCCTCACTCTCGAGCTCTCCGCGTCTGGCTCACAATAGCCTTTCTTGGTGGTTTTGGTCAAAGTCCAGTTTCAGATGCTATAGGTGCTCCTAATTTGCTTATTTCTATTGAAACATACTTCATTAATTCGTTTCATGTACCACGATTTTGAATTCTACTCATATTCTTTGTTTTCCATGCAAAATCTCTTATTAGCAGGTGTAATTGGGCAAATAAATGAAATTATGCCCAGTTCCGGCAATTTCTTCACCGCCTTCGAAGGTTCATAAACAGCCTCCATTGTCCCCCTTCTCAAGATAAATTGTTCGACAACAATTTAGCGTCGAACGCCACTAGCCAATGCGACTTTGTCGGCTGGTTATTCCTTTTTATAAATAGCTCTCGAGCTGCGAAGTTTTTTTTTCTGGAAAATATTCTGGCCATTTTAACAGCTCTTGATTTTGTAAGATGAACAGGCCGTCTTCCTGAGCTGTAGTTTCTGGTAATTTCCGGTATTTCTGCAAAATTGTAGAGTGATCTATAGGTGGTGCTAGGAATTCCAAACGGTGCTTATCTAACGGAATGTCACGGGCTTATCCAGGTTTAGTACCAGATAAAAGAAACCCTAAGAATAACCCTAGAGTTTCATAAAAGTTATTAGTGCTCATTGAACTGAAATCACACTGGGCTCAAATTTTTCTGAGGTATTTTCAAGCTGCATTTCAACCGTTGGCCACTCGTTTCTAGCGCGTCACCATTTCCGACGCGCTAGTCAGTTTCAATTGAGAGGCATTTTTCGAAACTTAAAAAGGATTTCCACACCATTTCCGGTCTAGCATGCAACAAGATAAATTTCCTGCAAGTTCAATGTTTCCCTCTTGCTTTTAATGCACATAGTTTGCTTTGGAAAGCATCTGAGAGGCCACAAGGTTATGCACATTGATTGTATGATCTACGTCGTCATTGAGTTTGTTGCTTTTACTCCTTGTATATTATGAAGGAATCAATTCCTTTTGACAATTCCTAGCGCATTTCGAAATTCGATTCACACCACCACTGTAGCTTCGAGATTCATTGACTCAGTCTTTTGTTGGCAGTGCGCCAAATATGTATCGAGTCTCTTGAATAGCGTCGAGAGCGCGCTCAATTAATAATGTTAGGAATGCGTGATCCTAATGAAGAGGGTCAGAATATATATCGAGAGAATAGCGAACACGTCATACGATGAATTAAGACGGAGTAACCTGATTCTGTGATAAGCAGCAGCTAATAAACATGGAATTAGGCGTCTTCCGAATCATGTTTGGCCGTTTCTTTCCAAGTTCGAAAAGAAAAAATGGTCTGACGCTACGCACGCGAGTGGTCAGTGTCCGTAGATGGGACAGCGTAATGCCAGCTATGATATCAATCAGCATTTCCTAACTGTTGCTGCCATTCTTCCCTCAACTGCTGCCACTTTTCCGCAATTGCTGTCAAAAGGAGGAAATCCTTAGCAGCAATTGAGGGAGGATGCCAACTACTGGGAGAGGATGCTAATAGGCATTGTAACCGACGAGTTACGCTGTTCAGGTTGCGTTCTTGCTGCACAGTTATAAGAGAAGGAGGGAAGTTTTTGTTGACAGCAAAATATGAGCAAAGGTGCCATCAAGTGCAGATTTGTATTACTTGAATATGATCATCAGTCCTTTTAACATGGATGAAGCTGGTGTTCGTTTTTTTTTTCTTTTGAAATTTACTGCTTTAGTTCTGGAAATCGTGCGAGACGAGGTCATTGTTAGCTAGTATTTTCCTAATAAGCCAATTATTCATTTCATCTCCGCCAAAAAAGTAACGCGTATCAGCCCTAGAGTACGTAGTTCTTGTGCCAAATTAATACTAAAAATCTGGAATGCTTGAAATCCTTACGTCTTATAGTAAATCCAGTTCCAAAATGCAATGTAGCCTGTAACCTTGCATGAAATGTCTTCGAACTTTCCCGAAGCATCTGGAAATACATAGCCAATGATGAATGTGTCCTTTGTGTCATCTCAATGAAATATTACTCTCGTGGGGCGTTTCCTGAAAGCGAATGTTACGGTGTATTGCCATAGCCATTGGCCGTGCCACCTGTTGTTTCTTCCATGAGGTTAAAACTCCTCCTTCAATTGTTTTTTAGTTTCTCTCATCTCAGTTCGTTTTATTCCTGGGAGTGTGTACATCCAGTTCTCTGTGTGTAAGCGATCTGGGTGAAATCAATCACATTCATTAAGAAAATGTTCGGTATTTCAGCCTTCAGTGACGGATCAGATGTTCCTTGCAAGTGGATAGTGCAATATGTACCGTTGGATGCGACTCATTGGATTATTATTAGCTATTGGTAGGTGGTGCTGATTAGTGCCTGCACCTCTTGGTAGGTCACCTTTTTAGAAAAACTCATGAGGGTGGAATGGACCACCCTTTTACAAATATTTTTCATGGGACTTGTTCGAAAAATTTTGAATTCTTTTGATCAGATTGCATGTACGATAACTCACGATTTCTCCTCTTTGGTTCTTTCGCTCGTTTCTATGATTCCGATTTTATTTTGGCTATTTCAGCTCCACACACCAACGGTGCACTTCCAGGTGGCGACTGCATTGAGCCATGTGTACGAGAAATGCAGAGCGTACGTGTCTTTCACTTTAGTTTTTTTTTTTTGGATTTTGTATTAATTTAGTATATTCTCTTATGACGCTTTAAGCTTAGGCCCACTATCGCTTACGTTCCGCCTTATGACCGTGTTTGCTGCACTCATTACATTTATGAGTTCGTATATCTTATATCACCATAAGAGCATTCTATAACATACATTTCTAACTGCGCTTATGCTCGCTTCCATCTTGGACTCACTCGGAAATTCTTCATCGAATAAGACAGCTTTGCCACGCAGTGAGCGGTACGGTGTGTACTGTTTTCTCAATACTTTTATAGTTTTCAGTGGAACATCTAGTTTTTCACTATGGTGTTCATTACGTGATTTTACGGCCTTTACTGAATTGCCTTTACTGAATTGCCTTGTCACATAGGTCGGTTCACACTAGCAACACTTGTCTCTTCTCTCTCGCCTTTGATTTCGAGGAAATCGCTTTGAATCTACAGCATAGCTTACAGCTGCTTGTGAGCTCGTGCTGTTTATTTATTGTTTTGCGTAACTAACTGTATTTTGTTCTTCTAGTCGCTAGAGCAGACTCCAATGCTGCAAAGTGAACAACTCGGACAACTGTCGTTCACGCAACTCGCCGGTCACTCGCATGATCGCCAACACACGCAGGATGCATTTTCGCTCATATGCCAGTTAGTATTGCTTTGTTTTTGAAGACCACTCCGCAGTTATGATCACCTCTGCACAGAGCATATGTGAAAGTGGACGCTTGTCTGGAACAATGCGAGAAAACATCCGAGTCGTCGGCTAGAGTTCGTCAGACTTATGCAGGAATCCGATTTATATGTGTTGATCACAAGACAGGTAGGGTCGCCGTTACATTGTCGCTCTCTCTTCATGTCATTCATATTGTTTGTCATTCATTCATTCATTCGCTCAAAGAATGGTCCATTCACTCCACTCGCTCAACCACATTCATTCGTACCACTCACTTATTCGTTCGTCCATCGTGCTCGAGCAACCATTCACTCGTTAATTCGTTCATTCATTCAATCAATCAATCATTCCATCATTCATTCATTCATGCTAGTGCGTAATAATGCTCTCCGTTCCTCTCTCCGCCTCTGTTTCTTTTCCTTTTGTAACCCTGTCTTCCACCTTTTCATTATCCTCGCTTTTTTCTCTCCTGAAGCTCTGCTGTTCCATTAATATCTATGAAAATTTGACGAACATGTTTTTTTTTGTTCCTCTTGTACATAATTTTTTCTTGATTCAGGAGCTTGCTTCCTCTATCTACTCGCGAGAATTTCCTCAACTTCTCATGGTCTATTCCTTCTGGGTTTCTGTTCCCTGAACCTTACTGACGATATATTTTTCACATATGGTGTAGACGACTTTCTGTCAGAGCATGCAGAAATCGTGAATCTCCTCAGTTTTTTTTTTTTTGCTCTAGAATGCTTGCGATAACGTAAGCAGCTGCAACTGGCAAGGAAACCAATACTGAAATGAGACAAAGCTGTGTCATTGAAAAAAAATGTCAAATAGGACGTCTCGAGTGCGCAAGATGTGTTTTCGTTAGAGTTCTTCTGTGCCAGTACGCTAACATCAAAAGACATATTCGTCATTCGCGACAGGGCCCATCGACATTAATCTCTGCCGCAAAGTTTATGACCCCCACGGGGAGTCGGTTAAGGAGTAGATTTGCTGCTGTGATGGTTGACGAGCCGATGGCATTTGATTGGGGTTGCACGACGGATTAACGCAGTAAGTAAAACTTGTATGAATGTTCGCTTTGTTGGGATACAGCTGTTGCTTTGCGGATGAGCTTGAGGTCAGAGTAGTCTACAGCTGCGCGTTTGCTACCAATGATATCCTGGTTGACCTTTTCATAGGCTAATTTTTGAGGTTTTCCCGTCGGAAAACGTCAGTAGGCATAATCCAGTTGCACTAATGGGCGTTCGTTTACAACAGTCTTATTTAGTTTCTTTAGTAGAGATCCTGCTAAATTTCCGCACCTGAGATTGATAAGAAAAAAAGCTACTCACGTACCAGTCACAGATAGAGGGTAGAATTAAGGAAGGGGAGTGGGGTGGAATTGAGGAAGGGGGAACATTCTCGGACAAGACCTAGTCTGGCTCTTTTTGTAGTGCTTAAAGGTTATAACTATAAATAGTACAAATATAAATTAACCACCAGAAGCCTCTAAGAACCTACCTTCATTAGTGTGTATGTGGTTGAAAAAAGTTTTTTTTAAGTCACATATTCTGCATACTTAGGCTTCCAGCTATTCAATAATGAATGTTTTCAACTCTTAACTTGACGTTCACCGAATTCCGCTTAGTTTGATGTTTCCAATATCTGCATTTGTTTGGCATTCGGTTTGTAATCCATGAGATTTTCTTTTTTTCCTGCTATCTGCAATTGGAAAGAGATGTTAGTGTCATTGCTTATGCTTTTTTTGGAGGAGTTAAATCGTCTTAGTGTCCTTGTAGAACACAAAATCCATAAATAGCGTTGTTCTCGTGTGGCGAACAAATTCGAAAACAATTTTGTCGCTTGGAAGAGGGTCGAATTTGTCCAGCGATGTTTACGTCGACAAATCGCGCCTGAGCGCTGGCCACGCTCTGACACATGCTAATAAATCTAGCATGACATCTCCGGCAATTGGAACACGCCAGGAACTTCTCAAGCTATCAAAAAGAAGTATGGGGGGCTACAGAAACTGCAGGGGCTCCGAGAGGACTTTCGATATAATGCCTCTCGCTAAAAACGGACAGATTTGGAGCCTGTATGCCTTGAAGTGTCACTGAAGCATTTCATATGGCAGTGTTAGGTTAACTTTTTTGTGATCATTGTAGCATTCACCTTTAACCCACTGCGGACCACGTCATGTGTCCAACTAACTTGTCCAACTAAAGCTCGAAGCAGCCCTTGGGCATTTACAATTAGGTCTGTCTGGCTCGCGTCTTCTTCGAATCAGTCTCAAAGGTTAAGAGGTGATAAACAAAGGCTCGCCAGCAATTATTTAGTCCTCTGTTTTTCCGAAATCGTCCTCTCAAAATCATCCCAATCCTTCCATGCGAAGTATTCCTGAAGAAAGGCACAGAAAGATTAACATGTGGTCATCTAGGAAAGGAAGGATTACTGCAACATGCGCTCAAATTAATGACAACGGTAGTCTGCTGAAGTTTTCATTTCTAGCGAGATCGTTATGAAGTTTAAAAAATCTATGCCGCTATGTAGTGGAATTAGGAATTGCTCAATTTTTGAGAGTTTTTTTCTCTCTCTTCTCTCTATTCCATCTTTCTCGTCTTTGTTTTTCGACAGTTACAATTAACGAATTTTAACGAATTTTGCAGCTCCTTTGCTTCTGTTTGGTGTTTGTTTTCCCTGTACGCCACCTGCCTCCCTTCTATTTCATCTTTGTAATCTTCTTATACACTTAATTGTTATATATTTCCGCCTCCACATAATTAGTTGCTCATTGCTAACTATTCCGGATTCTCTACAAGTTTTGTTCTTCTCTTTTTTCTTATCCTTTTTCTTCTTCATTTTGTTCACACATACGACTCGTTTCTGTGCAATTGATGCACCTGGATAACTTTCATTGGACTGCTACATGAGTGGTCATCGAGAGTTTTTGGGTCAGCTCGAAATTAGCTCTTCGTTTTTTTTTTGATACCAGAAAACAAAAAAAACTGCGCTTTATACATAGGAAGATCAGCTGTAGACCCATCCATCTTAATAAATGGATAGTAGACAGCATTACGATGGAGAAAATCAGGGAAAGTGCCAGTACACTCGATGACTACCCATGTACCAATCTAATAGCGGTTTTCCACTTTCCCTTCAAAATTTCGTATTTTTTACTTTTTCAGAATTCTTCGAATCGCTGCCATGTTTAGCGAAGTGAGTTTGTTTTCAAACTTTCTTGGTTGTTTTATTATTTGTCTATCTATTTATTTATTTACTTATGTATTTGTTTACTTATCTTTTTATCTCGTTTGAGTAACATCTAAAAAACATGTATGGTATTTGTAAAAAAATTGCTGAAATTGCTTCTATAATTACGATGAACAGTTCTTCTTCTCGGAGAGCAAAATAGAGCAATCAAGAATAGAACCTCATTGGAACTTTACTCATCCTAGAACATAATTATTTATGTAGTTTTAGAAGCTTGAATTTTTCGCGATATTTTCTTTTTCTTACTGTGCTTCCACCTTCTCCTGTCTCGTTCACAAAATTTCCAATTTACACATCTGATCTCATTACTGTTTCTCGTGATTCATACCAGACTCAAAAATTTGGAGCGGAGGTTTTTCCTATTTTATGCTTTTTAATAACCTTGCAAATCCTGAACTTTTTGCTTTTCACACGCTGAAGAGCCTAATCTCGAATGCACATTTTCGGCCTATTGAAGAGCATCGGGGCGCACGCGATCGCTGTGCTCTTCTACGCTCATTCAGCAACCTGCCACGAAAAAAAAACCGAGTCTGGCAGTGATTTGGGTCCTAGGGGTTATACAGCTGGCCCAGTGCTGAGGCATTTTCCGTAACATTCCGTTCCTTCTGCTCGGAGCACCATTTATGCAAGAATTTCACTTGAAGAGGTGTTCTTTCTTCTGGAAAGGAAAGAGTGAAGAAAAGGCGGAATTAAGGTCAGATATGAGCTCAGCGGGTAATGTCGGCTGTACTAGGAGATCCAGAGCACAGCCGAGTTTGGTCAGAGTGACTAAAATTCCTGGCGCAGAAATAGGTTTGGTTGTTGCTGCAGTTAAGGCGAATGATTTTTCATCATTTTATTTACTTACTTATTTATTTATTTACACGGCATAGGTGCGCATCAGAAGTCGTACGTAGAGGATCATGTAAAAAGGAAGCAGGTAAATCTAAAGAAAAGCTATAAAAAAGCTATGCCTTATAGCCCAACCACTAGATAGCAACATCTAGTTCTAAAAATCATGACAAGAGGACGGTTACCCAACCTGTAGATAACCACGCCGAAAAAAGAGGTCCAACACAATTTGGAATGGTAAAAAAAGCACGTGCAAGATCCATGGGAGGAAGTGTGAGGTAATAATAGATGGAATGAGCTTTTTTTGCATAGACTGGCAATCGCGATTTCTTTCAACGTTTGATCGGAAATAAGTGGTATTGTGGGTGTATGGTAACAAACCGAATTACGCTGGTCTTGCTATTTGGAAATGGGACGAAAACTATGGGCCATTTGTGTTCATGTCAGTGAGTTAACTTTTTGCGAGGTTCTAAGCCCGAATCTAGCTTGAAATTCAAGTTGAAAAGTTCTCAACAAAGTTTCTTCCTGGATCTGCTCGCAATGTCTGATAAATGTTTTTTCTTACAAGTAATTTTTGCCTTTGTTTTATATGGATGGGCTGAAGTTCATTATGTCACGAGAGACGCGCTTTAAGATTTGAACCAGTAGCGATGCAAGAATGCCGCCGCGAAATCAACGAATCACTAGTGGCCAGCAATCGCTTCTCCACCACAGTAATGCGCAAGGAGCAACATAATCTTCGGAATCACTTCGAGGCGTTGTGCAAGTGAGTGATGATGGCTCCTGCTCGATCAATATCCATCCATTCCGTACCTCACCTTTGTAACATTCCAGGAAGCTGGGTGCGATGATCGAATGTGTGGAGCCGGTGACGAGGGGTGGCTGCGGCGACAAGGCCGCAGTGATGATGCTGCGCTTCATCACTGTAGGATTCAGCAGGTAGTCGTTCAATGCATTCGTCTTCTTATGATTTACTGTGCAGATTGGAACGGGCCATAGATTCTTCCACCAGTGTCATGGCCCGCCATAACTTTACTTCATGCAGGCGGATAAACGCGCGTGATGCATGTGTTGGTGTGGTTTGGATATTCTGCCATCCAATGAAAATTTATCCGCAGATGTATGTATCCTCTCGTTTCACTGCAGGATATCCCTATCCGGTTGTTTCCCAACTGACAACGATTCGTTATCAGTTCCTTCATCAACTATAGTCGTATTTGACCAGGGTACATCATTTACATATGTCATGGAGTGAACATGGGGATGGATAGGTTACATTGGCTAGAAGGATGGCTAAAGGCTCATTGATGCGGATATATAACCAATGTGTTCTTCCTCCGGTGGCTAAATATACTAACCTGCACGGTCTGACTTTGTTGCAACCCGTGCCTGTTTAGCTTCGAACAACTGTACTCGCAACTCGGCATATCGGATCAACTACCGGCTTCGTGCAAGTCGCTGTTATCGCTGCGAAGACGCATTCCAGAGCCACGAGTACGGACAACCAACACCCGTCACTCGGAGTTGGTTGAACAGACCGTCTCCTCTATAGCATACGACTTTGACTATAGTTATCTATTGCTAATGAGCAGCTTATTTATTATCTCTCAAGGGTTTTGACTTCGTTGGCTTTCGTTTCAATCTAATGTTCCAGTCTAACCATTTGTATTTTGGATTTTTTCCAGCTGACATTCCTAACAATATTTGTCCATGTTCACTTGGTTGAAGTGTATTCCAACAATAGATAGGTCTCTAGTACACCTCCATTGCAAGCTTTTTGAAACTTTCGGTGCGTTTAGTTTCACTTATCTATCTATCTTTAACCACATGAAATCGTTGCTCTGCATTTGGCCCTCTTTTTCTTCTATTTTCATCTTTTTCCTTTCTATGTTTTTCAGAATCTGGAATACGGGACAATAATTGATTCTTTATTTTTTATATGAGGAATCTCAAAATTTTCACATATACCCCTTTTTCTGGAATATTTGATTTTTATTTGTTCCACTCTGTTGATTGTGTGATTCAATAAGGTCATGCTGTGACTACGCATAGTTGATTTTTGATAAATTTATATTTTTCCATAAGTCTCCTAACCGAGCCACTGTAGGACGAGTGAAAGGATTTGGAATCAATTGCGGTTCAGCTGAATATTTTGGAAACAACTGTTATGTTGCTCTGAGTTCACACCCGCAGAACATTTGTACGTGAATATTCTTTGAAAATTACGAAGTAAGTATCGAAGAAGTGAAATAATCAGTTCTCAGAATTTGACTTGCAGATGCTCCCTTTGATTTTCGGCATTTCTTAGCTATAATCTGTAAGATTCGGGTCATTTTCAGCGCAAATATCTCTGAGCTCGCTAAAATTACGTATTACGCGCCAAATTGCATACATATGTGAGTATGGAGAGAGGGCTGGACGTCGGCACAGCGTCATCAATTGAATTTACGCTGCCGAGGTCCACCTCATCTCACCTCTTCGTTACCTCGAGGCGGATACGTGCCCATCTGGGAGCCTGCTTGCACCAGGTGAACACAAGTTTGTCCTAATAGTAGCCATATCCATGCGGTCATTTATTGGTTTTTCTCTTTTTTCCAGATAAGATGCCAGGAATGAGATGAGGCTGGCCATATCCGACCTTGATCTGAGGCGGCTGGAATTCTGCCTTGGAAAACGCACAAAAGCAGTCGGGATTCTCATTGGTATTGTGGATTTCTGTTTTTTGACTACTGCTTTCGTCAAATGTGTTCAGTTACTCTGGCAGTATGGGTGAGTGACTATGATTCCACTTGGAAGCTCATCAATTCGTCCGTTGGATTGGTGCTTCTTGTCTAAAAGTAAGGCCAAGATGGAACATGCTCTTACAACATGCCACCATACATTCAATCTAAGCTATCCCAGCAGTTGGACGCGTTCCAAGTTCCAAGCTGACAAGGGGTTGGTGGCACCGCGTTGGCTCACTTTCAGCAGTCTAAGGACTCCGATTACGCGTCGAGTAGACCACTCCTATGAGCCTCCTACTCAGCACATGGAACTGTTATGATTTTTGAAGCAGTTGATAGGAGGAACATCTCGGTATATCATTGTCAGATGCATAACTCTCACGATCAGACTTCCTGGAATTTATGCTGCAGTCTTCATCTTTACCTTTCCGTTACCATTATCCTCTACATATTGCAGAAAAACAGTAAGACGTATCTTGTTCAAGACAAGACTCTCAGCTGTTTCTGTATTATTTAAAAGTCATCCAAGGTAATACTTTCCTTCCATCAGTCTTCTTTTGAGTCCAACTAATCTAAAATATATCCTAAATTTCTAATTTAGGGACCCCTAGAAGGCCTAATAATTGTGAAAAAGTGTGCTTGTGGAAGCATATTTTGAAGACCACCAGAGCTTTTAACACTTTCTTGATGCGTTCTACTGAATATGACTCATCGAATATAGTGATCCATCCCTCTCTTGGTACTGTTGTCAACTTGTTCCTATATGGGAAGAAATAGATGGGTTTGAGTACCCGAACTCAGGTCTGTCAAGCTTATTTTGGCGCCATATTGGTGTAAAGACTCTGATCTCAGTGTGAAATGATTACTACTTTTCTAAATATTTCAATCTTCACGGTTTTAACAATCCAACCCAATCATTGACTTATTTAGTTTTGATTCTAATGATTTTAGTGGTTCGTAATTGTTACAGTATGGTTCTGAAACTTTTCGAGAAATTTTCGATTTTATCTTCTATTTTTTTCCAATCGAGTACTCGAAGATAGTGTGGCTTTCCCCGACCTCACGGGAGGTCCCTTTCAAAATCTCAAATCTCTGCCTTTTGCGTGAAAATCCCGCTCTTCTGAGAGACTCCTATCGCTAATAGGTAAATTGATAATTTTCCCAGGATTTCCAGCCTGAGAAAAATCTCTTTTTATGGATTTTTTTTTTTGTATTTTATATTGTGTGGGCTGTATAATTATATATACATAACATGGCACACATAACGAAGTCAAAACTTGGTTTTTTAGTGGCCATCCGAATATTTTAGGGAATCACGATTAACACATTTGATAGGAAAAAATATTTCTAAGAACAAACTGCGCCAAATACCATAGACTTTCTTCAAAATCCTCAAAGTTTCTAGGTACTGAGTGGTGTTTTGCGTGAGATGCCTGTTGTGGATGCAAATCGCTTGCAGGCAAATCCACTTACCCCTGAAAACTCGGCGTTTTGTCGGGTTAATAGAAGCGGTTTGTTTTTCAACGTAGTGGAGCCATTCATTCAGTCCATTCAATCTCCAGAGATGCTACCTCAATTACCCAACGTTAAGCTCTCGCATTTGCTGGGTGTACCACAACTTTTATGAAAATTTTGACATCAAACGAATTTCACCGAGACCTTCGCTACGATCTGAAACTTAAAATGCTGCTTAAGGGATGCCAAAACCCAATTGTCGTTCCGCGGAGTCACTGTCGCTCAGCGTCGCTTTGCCATAACTTCCTTAGAACGGCCTCAATCAAGCAATGTGGTTACCATTCGATTTGTCTTTAGGAGATCTTTTCGGTGACCTACTGAATGTCGGGATAAACTTTCCATTTACTGGTTTCTTCCAAGTATATCGACCGATAGCGCGTGATGTATCGGAAATGCTTTGATTTGTCTTCTCAAATTCAAACGTCAGGAAGCACAACTGGACAAACTCCCCGCTGTTCCGTAGACATTCAATTTTTTATGCAGTTGCTGTTTGACCATGCTGTTGCAGCAAATCTAGCGGAGTTGAGTAAGGAGGAATGTCAGGCTCAAGGGAACTCTTCGCCAACTTAAAGCTCTGCAAGTGCGGATGCTGTTGGCTCACTTATCCCGATGTTACCCTCGCCCAAATTACAGACTTTTGTTGTGCTTTGTGAATACCTCGATGTTGAGGCAGCTACAGATCGTTTGTGAGAAGGCCTACCCATCTTCTATGAGAACTGTAGGACAAACACTATGTGCATTTTTACAAAACGCAGTGGAGGTAATTTTAGCTGTCTTTATCTGTCGAGTAGGACTGTGCTAATTTTGCCGAAAATTTGGCCGCATTCCTATAACCCTCTGTACCGGCCCTGGGAGAGTGTCCAAACAGTGTGTGCCTACGTACTCTGAAAGACTTCGTGAAGAGTGACATTTTATGCCAAAACCGGAAGTTTTTGAGAGATTTAATTTTTCAACAGAATTGGGTGCGACAAAGCGTTTCGAAGGGGCCTGAGGGTGGGAGGGAGCATGCGGCTTTTGTGGTGGCTCTCAGGTTCGAAGCCTGTCCAAGAAAATCTTTTTGCAAAATGGTCAATTTGATGAAAAAAGCCCTTATTTTGGCGAACTCGTGGATATTCCGATCACTTACTAACGTTTCTCTTCAATATTACGCCGTTTTTCGCATTAGAGATCCGTGACTTGTCGAAATATTCACGAGCCCGCCCAAATAAGGGCTTGTTTCATCAAAGTGAACATTTTGCAAGAAGATTTACCTGGGCGGGCATCGAACCTGGGAGCCACCACAAATGCCGCATGCTCCCACCCTCAGGCCCCTCCGAAACGCTTTGTCGCACCCAGTTGTGTTGAAAAATTATATCTCTCAAAAACTCCCGGTTTTGGCATAGAATGTCACTCTTCACGAAGTCTCTCAGAGTACATAGGTATGCACTGTTGGGACACTCTCCCAGGGCCGGTACAGACGCTTATAGTAATGCTCCTAAATTTTCGGCAAAATTAGCACAGTCCTAATCGACAAAAGAAGACAGCCATAACTATGTCCACTATATTCTTCAGAAGTACACTTTGTGCCTGTTCAGGATTTCTCATAGCGGATCGGTAGCGCTTCGCACAAGCGACCTGTAGCTCCCTCAACATCAAGGTTTCCACAAATCACATCAAAGGTCTATATTTTGGACGAGCGTAACATCGGGATAAGTGGGCCAGCAGCATCCGTACTTGCAGAGAGTTAAGTAGATTAATAGTTCTCTCAGCCCTGAAATTCCTCCTTATTCAAGCTCGTTAGTTCTGCTGCAACAGCATGGTCAAACAGCAACCGCGTAAAAAATTGAATGTCTACGGAACAGCGGGGAGTTTCCCCAATTCTGCTTCCTGATACTTGATTTTGAGAGTTTTTCTTTCAATTCAGTAGAAACAATCAGATTCCCGAGTTCCAACAATCCAGGGCCCAAGTTCGAGTTCCTGGAGAAATCAAATCCGCCACCACTCACCATAGGCATTTTCGCGGTTTTCTTAGCGGAGCGGGAGAACATGTAGACACTCGCGACAATACGACTCCATTTATAGTCGTGCTCCATGGCGATATACTGGCACATATTTTTATGCCAGCATTGTTCGAAACATGACCTATTTTTGTATAAATTTACGCTGTTTGAAACTTCTAGGTACACTCCTCTGGTCACGTCTGCATGTTACTCAATCGGATTACTGTATACTCTTCACCTCATCGGTATTCTCGCGTGTTGGTACGGTATCACTAAGGAGCTATCCTCTTGGATAGTGCCGAAAATCGTGCTGAAATCTACTACTGTGGTTGTATCGATTGCGATCACCTGCATTTTGACCTACTTCATCACCAACGACCCGCGCTATATTGGAGAACTGATAGCAAGGGGTCTGAATGCCGACTACGCTGAACACAAAAGTAAGTGCTACTGATGATTATGCTGACAACAAATCCATGAACTTAAAGGTGCGATTGACATTGGAACTACCGTACTCGTTACTGTATCTGCTGCGTTGGCAATGGGCCAGACATGGTTGTTGGTGCTGCTTGTCGGCTGCTACAAAGACACCAGAGAGAAAGAACTCGAACGTATGCTGGAGAAAGCGATGAGGAAAGAAAAAACGAAAGAAGCGAAAAGACGAAAAGAAAGAGGGGAGGGAAATGGCAAAGATGGACTATACACAACTTTCATTTGATTTAGCCGAATGTGAATAAGACCTACCTCATAGGTGTTGATACTTTGCTAGTATCTCCAGCTAAGTATATTTTTTCACGTCGTTTTTCACGAATAAAGCTCTCACTGGCTCCTGAGAAATTATTGTTGAGAATTCATTGTACTGTTTGAGGATTTACCCTGCAATTTGCAGATTCTAATGACGCGGGAATAGATAACGGCCTATTATAGAGTACAGACAAGGACTGGATATACAATGATTGGGCTTAATTTTGGCAGAGGACTTCACAGAGTGGTAGGAGAAGCACCC
>JARK01001405.1:233159-244600 GCA_000688135.1 Ancylostoma ceylanicum | reverse complement strand
GGGGGGGGGAGAGGGTGGGGAGGGAATGTAGCAATACATGTGTGTGTGAGATCATAGTGTGTTTCTGCTCCTTCTTTAATGTGGAACTTTATTTGCACAGTGAATTTCTCTGTGATAAATTATGTTGACTACCGTGTGATATTCCCATGTGCTAATGAGTGTGGCTTATTCCACAGTCGAGTTCTCAGGCGGGCAGCCTCATTCCCTCCACTCACTAACGACATGAACCAGGAAATGGACCAATCGGCCACTGGGTAGGCCCAGTCCTTCCTAATTTGAGGCGAGGTAATGGAAGTTTGGACTTTTTAGAGGCGCTCCTGGTCCACCACAGGATACATTGAACACAGTTCTTACCGGGCATCATTTGGATCATGCACAAGAAGTGCGCGCCTTGGCGATCCTTGCCATGGTAAGGTCATCTGTTACCAGTCGGTACCGGTTACCATCTACCTTAGCAAAACCTTTAGGTGGTGTTCGGCTTCCTAGCATTTGTTGCAATACTCTACGCTATTCGCTGGATTTGCCTGTTAAACAATAATAAAGTCCATACAGTGAGTTTTGTCAGGATGTTGTAAGATGTGCGTGAGTTCTTAAATTTCTAGGATGGCAGTGAGTTCGCTGAAGTCGAAGAGTCTAGTGTACGTTTGGGGGGTGTGTCAGGTGACGATGACAAGGTTACGAGTCATACTGACCAGATCTCGGACAGGTGAGTATTAGAACATCAACTAAATGGGCTATAGAAGCCTCCGTGAGTTTTCAATGTGAAAATTTCAGCGAGAGCGCCAAGCGCTGCTATCCATCACGTGATAAAACTCTGGAATTGCACCTACCTAAAAAGAAGCAGGAATCAGAGAGAGAGGTATCCTGAATTGATATGGGCAACAGAGCGTTGGTTTTCGGGTTAAAAAACATCTCCATAGGCTTCATTGACTCAGATAATGCACGGTTTTGAATATCCCAAACTTCGCTGGCAATCGTCGCGATCGCCACGACCTCCGGCGGGCGCCACATGGATAAGGGGATGAGGATCCTCTAGATATGGGAGGGATGATAAACTGTGAGAACAGTGTGGTGTGGCGATCGATATGCACCGTTTCCATTATCGCTATCACTTACATCGCGAATTCATTTTGCGCACATTTTGGGGAAGTACAGTCGCAGCCGTAGAATCTGAATTTTTTCGCGGAATTTGAGGCATTTTCAGATAACTTCTTTGAAAACGAGTAATATTCAAGAAAGGAAAGCATCGTCATACCACTGCCTTCACGACGCGATTGCGAACAATTTGATGTGGCGAACATCTAAAAGCCTACAACTTTTTTCCCCAAAAATTACATTTTCCCGGAATTTGAGTGGATTTTTTTACATATAGGGCAATTTATACCGAATGCGCGCGACTGACGCGCGTGCATCTTTATGATGAAGAATAGGGGCCAGTTGCGCCTCAGTCGCAACTCACGCGCACCCGTTTACGCCCTCGCAACGGCCGCGTTCTTTCCATTGAGAATTTCTAGCCCCGTTGACCGGTCTTCATAGAAAACCTTTCGCAAATGGATGCGTCGTATGACTAGTATATAGTGTCCATATCAGAACAGGTCCTGAGAGCTCAGGCGATGCTGTCAGCATGTCGAGGACAAAGTTATTAACTGTCGTGACATGCTGCTCAGAAGAGTTGAACGATAACGTCAAAAGCTTGCTAAGGAGTGCGCGAAACGAGAGGAAACAGTTGAACTGTGCTGGAGTAATTCAGCAACTGATCTGTTTTGTGGAGACGTTCCCCGCCACCTCATTAAACAGCCAGAGAGGGGGACTTGCGTAGATAGACAAATTTGTTGGTTTGTTACTGGATCGTACGAACCGCCAGGATCTGTACGCGTAGCATAGTGATGAAAGTGGTTGTTCGCCGTTCTGGTGATCAAGGGTTCGGATCCCTCCTGTTCTTAGTGTTTTGCAAGTAATATATGCAGCCTACCCGTACCACCGCTGCACTTACTTAGGCTGGCCGCAGAGTTCCGAAACGCGCTTGCGCGCGTCTTGGCGTTTGTGAACGCTTGACGGATATCGACCTTGCCACTGCGCGTTGGTAGATTGCCGATGGAAAGGATCAATGCCCCCAGGATGTCCACAAACGCCAGGACGCGCGCAAGCGCGTTTCGGAACTTTGCGGCCAGCCTTAGCCCGCAGAGTCTGCTGCGGCACGTGCGGTGCTTGCTTGCGGGAGGTTGATTCTGTGGATATTGACCTGCCGCAGTGACGATTCGGCGCCGCACGCACTTGCGTCCAAGCGGTGGCGCCGCACGGCATCAACTGCCGCGCGTCGGCGGACTGCGACCAGGCCTATCCTTCGTCACGTAGACACACGCAAGCCAAATGCATGCATGTGGCATAAATTGCCTTTGATTGAAAGAAATCAGTAAAGCATGCTCACAAATTTGTTTTCTGGGCTTGTTTTTCTATCAAGGCTGCACATGGGAACGAACCTGTCGCTTTTTGATCTCTCTGATCTGGAATTGATCTTCCTAATCTATGAGAGTCTCTCGCGGTGGGTGCGACACGTGCGGACGGCCGCCACCGCAAGAGCGGCGCCGCATTTGCGGTGCGTTTTAAAACGCTGCTAAGTACACAGTTCAAGCACCGCAGAATGTATAGGATATTACTAGTTTTACTAGAGTTATGTTATTACTAGTTTTGGTATTACTAGGTTCTGCTCTGCAGTTGCTGCGATTCAGTGTTCAGGGTTTACTGCACGATGTCCCCCGCGATCTCCTTCGGGTAGTCCAGGAAGGCTTTCGGCAATGTTTCGCGTAAATTTCTGAGATACACAAAAGTTTATTTGTAGGTGAATTGCGCGAACTGCTAAGACATGTACGCTAGCTTAGTGAATAGGTCGGTTGATTGTCGTTACGGCACCCAAGGGATTGGGACAAAGTTGTGGTCTCAAAGTGTTGGAATTTTCTGCGCTCGACCCCAGTTAGTGGTCAAACTAATTAATGGATTCATTGAAATATTTGGTGACAGCAGACCAAGTCAAAGGTAACTGGGTGTAAGCATGTGATTGAGCACTGCCCTGAATCTCATGGCGCATTCCTTTTTTCCAAATCATTCACTCTCAAAGAGGCTGTGCAAAAATCCCGCAAATGCCGCGAGCAACGCGAATTCCGCGAAAATTTTCTGATTCTACGGCTGCGACTGTGTGCACCTACAGGCGATTAGAAGCGATGAGTTCGGGGAGGTCCAAGGCCATGCAACGTGGCAATCGATACGTATCTTTTCTATCATCGTTAGCTCTTATATCGCCGGTTTGTTTTGATTCATTCTCAATTGGCGAAGTCTGGAAATACTCATTCTGACGCTTTGAGGGTAAAATCAAATTAGGTGCGGTTTTTCCAGGAAGGTTTGTCAGAAGAAGCTCTGAAGGCAGTGCCGGACTACTCGAAGATTGTGTTAAGGGTTGGGTTATAGAAATTAGTTGAATTACATAGAAATGGTAAGAACTAAATGTATTGTATTTGCAGCATGACCAAATGTATGTCGGTGGTCTATCGAAACACCCGAAAGTGCCACGTTGGTTTTATTCATTTGTCATTCGACAAAACGTAAAGTCCCCGTGTTCGAAATACTCACTTACTTGTTATCTTCTTTCTGGTTGCTTCTTCCTCAAATATAATTACCGCATTCATTGCAGCGAGCTACATATCAACACTGGAAACGCCGGGAACTCGAAAAATGGTAAGTTTCATAGTTTGCTCTTCAGACGGAGAAGTAGTTCCAAACATAACTATGACTCAGTTTTGTTTATTGAAGGTCTGGCCTACGCAATCCATATCAGGAACTTCAATACTGAAAACTGCCAGGCCACCATCCAGAAAATCATCCACTATCGACGTAATGAAAATAAGCGATGCCCCAATTCTCAGCGCTCCCAAGAAGACTCCATCATCACCCGGTAGCTCCATGAAGGCTGCAAACAAAGAACCAACACTCGTAGTCGTTTCCGGGCAAGTACAGCCGGCTCCACAGGTCACCGTGCAGCCACAGCTCATAGCTCCACCACCTGCGCAAGGAGCACCAGCAGCTCTAATACAGCCCGTTTCGGCATCGCCCGCACTAGTGCCTACGCCCGGTCCCCGAGCAGTTGTGGCTCAACCGAAGCCGTTCACAAGTTCAAATATGATGATTTCCGGCAAATCCTCCGTAAGAACTGCATCTCGAGCAGAGAATGCGAGGGCCGCCAACGTGGTGAAAGTCACTGCGGCGCCGGTGTCGATCTCAGCGATGCGTCGGAAACCCCTACCTAAGGCCTTCACCGGTCAGACGAAGATATCATCGGGACCGACGGCGGACGTCGCGACCGCTAAGTCAGCACTGTCGGATCTGCCGGTCACCACACCGCCACGCACTGCCAGAGCAGTCTCCCCAGATGGCGGCAAAACGGTTTCCATGTCATCCAGATCGTCCAAAAGTTCAACAGATGCTGCGGTTAGTTGCCTACCTGTTTATAACCTCAGTGGAATGGCCTTGAATAAACGTTGTACTTTCAGCCGACGGACGCCACTCTAAAGGGATCTAAGAAATAAGTAGGTTTTTCGAACCAGTATTGAAAACCGATTTTCTGTTTTTACCATTTCTCCTACAAGCGCTCTTGCACTCTCACACAGTTGATGATGCCTGCCCGCTCCATAGCAGTCGAGGGTGCCAGGTGACTGCTGGTGCCGCATTCCTGAGAGTTCCATGATAAATTCCAAGTTATCGCTCGCCCTGGGGAAGGACGTATTTCTCCAGCAAAATACAGGGTGCGCCATAAGTTCTTGGGCACTAGTAACGCCACAACCGCTGAATTGAACACAATGACACGATATCTATGATCACAATTAACTAACCCAATAACAACTCAAACCGCTTATTGGATCAGGAATATGTCGTTATTTGGTTTTGTAATAACTCAAAGTTGAGAGAGTAGCGAGCTCCCGCGGCACGGTGGTGTTTCCGGTATAAAACCTCTCAAAGCTTTTCATCAGCTCTATGCTGCGGGTCCAAACTTATGGATGATGTAGCACTTGATTTGCTCTTCAAGACATAGTTGAACACGGCTATCCACAGATTTTGGGATCACCGTCCCCGGTGAAGTCCTCAATGTCTCCTACGTCTACTCCGAAGTCTTAGTAAAAAACCATTTGTTTTGTTTTGAAGAGTTCCTTCCCTTCAAAGATGACGGTGTCACTGCGAGCCAAACCGTGCCGCGAGGTGCTCGCTGTTCTCTCTATTTTGAGTTATTACGGCGGCATATTCCTGTTCTAATAGGTGGTTTGAGTTGCTATTGAGTTGACTAAGTGCTGCTATAGAGGTTATGCCATTACGTTGAATTCAACCGCTGTGGTGTTACTAAGTAAAGGGGGTTTCACACTTGTGCCGCGGCTGCAGTCGCCTATATCCATTCGGTATAACGTTGAGTGCGTGCTGCAATGTCATCCTTGCCTATACGGGATAAAATGCTGCACTTGCGTGCACCCAATCTTAAGTGGCCAATCATATCGACGCAAGTCGTATTCATGGAATTAGACCCACCCTTAGTCTTCTATCAGCAATCTCGCATTTCACAGCGCTGGTTAATTCCATGGAATATTATATTTAAGGAAGTTTGTTGTGCCTACATGCTTCGTTTTCAGCTCAACTGTTCCAGGAAGAAAAGAAGAAGAATCGTGAAATTGTTTTTTAATGTGATAACGGTCGTGAATAATGAAAGCATTGCGTTTACGTGCGTGAACGCAAGTCATTATGTTGTGCGATAAACGGGTTTGAATTAAAGTCTAACTTGAAAGAAAAAACTCGAGTAATGGCAATAGTCAGCACCCAAATTGACGACTCATTTTTTCCGTGATCAAGGGTCAATAGATTTGTCATCTCTGCCATGCCTTTTGGCTTCTGCTTTTACTAAGAGTCTTAATATACGATACTGAACTGTTTACTGTCTCAAATAAGACTTTGTAGTGTGTGAACGTCAACCGCGTGCAGTCTGAGCTAGAATAACTGAGGGATGGTAGCTCAAGAAGCTTGCCGGCGCCTAGACGACACTCTCACTTAGGACATGCTCCTTCCTCGTCTTTCGCTCACATAATACGCGTTTCCTATATGCACTATCCGATATCTACCTTGATTCAGACTACATGCAGGAAATTTTCCATGGATACCGGTGAACATGTGTATCATAGATGAGCATCGCGAACGACGTCGCATACACGTGTCTCTCACCTGAATCTGGATTGAGTCAGAGGTGTATATGGGTTCACTTCAAGCGAGAGGAATACACACATACGTACAGTGTGCCTGCCTTTCGGTAGGCTTCCGCTTAGTGGTGGGCTGGGATTCATGAAACGCTAACCACGCTAACCAACAAAGGTTAGCCCTATAAGTTATCCTATAAACAATGCAACATCGATGGACACAGAACGAAGACATTAGTTTGCCGGTCTGGTTTTGCTTGGTTCTGCGCTCGTGAATCCTAGCCCTGATCAAGGACCCCGTGTCGACCTTTTACCAGCATTCCCATTTTACAGCATGTGGTAGCTAATCCTGGACGCCGCACTCGTTATGCGATTGCCATGTTGCCTCCGTTCGCCACATTGCGCTGAACCACGCACCGCAAGCAGCGTTACCTGGCGCGTCCAGCCGTTGAAAACAAGGACCGGACAGGCGTGTTCGCGATGACAGTTCCACTTTCTCTGCAGGTAAGCCATCATTGTGTCCGTTTCATATTTATGATGCGCTGAGGCTGTATTTCACCACCCGCACATCAGATCCGAGTCGAGGATTTTCACGAGTGCTGCCTTTAACTCCTAGAGAAGAAGTCTGCAACCGATGTTGAACTGCACTTTCTTAAATAAAGGCCGAGTATATTCCTCATGAAGCTTCAAAAATGGTATTCTGTTAGCTCGATACAAAACCTATAAATTCCAAGAAGTGTTCTTTGTCAAAAGAGAAACGTCACCAAATATTTCAATAAATCCCTTAATTATCCTGATCCCGTAGACTAATTGGAGCAACTCACGGGAATTCCAACATTTCTTGGCTATTACTTTGAAAGAGAGAGATCACCTAGGAGTGCATTTATTTTGATGTGAAAAACTTCGAGAAATCCTGCAACTTTTCTCTTGCTACATTTTCCCTGGGTTTTCCACCTGTTAGAACAGGTCCTGAGCGCTCAGGCGATGCTGTCGGCATGTTGAGGACCAACTTATTAACGGACGTGACATAGTGCTCAACACCGTCGAACGATAACATCAAAAGCTTGCTGGGAAGTTACTGAAATGACAAGAAACAGTCGAAGTATGCTGCAGGAAATCAGCAACTGATCTGTTTTCTGGTGACGTTCTCCGCCACCTCACTAAACCGACAGAGGGGGTGCGACCCAGTCTATATCCGGCAACGTTTTGTGTAGATCAAAATGGCTGGTTCGCGAGTGGATCGCACGGAATACTAGCACGTGTACGCATAGCATAGCGGTTAGAGCGTTTGTTCGCTGATATGGCGTTCCGGGGTTCGGATCCCGCCTGGTCTCGGTCTTTTGCAAATAATATATGCTGCCTACCCGTACAACCGCTGCACTTATCTAGCAAACACCCTCTCAAAAAGTGGTCCGGATGGCTCAGTGGCAGAGCGGCGGATTGCAGTCCGTCCCTATCGCTGGTTCCACTCCGTTGGAGATCCAAAGTTAAGCGCAGGTTCTGCTCTGCAGTTTCTGCGATGCAGTGTTCGGGGTTCACTGCACGACGTCCCCCGTGATCTCCTTCGGGTAGTCCAGGAAGGCTTCCGGCAACGTTTTGCATAAAAATTTTAAGATAGACAAAATGGCTGGTTCGTGGGTGAATTTTCATCTATAATAGTTTTTATTCTTGTTTACACTACAATTTTACACGAGTTCGATTTATGCGACATTTCGACTTCCCCATAGTTTGTCTAAGAATTCTTCTTTTTGGCTGCTCTCTTCGTGGAAACACCGCCCTTGATCTTACCGGGGTATCGCCGGGTGCGATTGAAGGCTAGCTGGTTAAATCTAATGGGTGGACATAGAGAGAGGCGAGTTTTCGAAGAGTCTAACCTACATCCATAGAGAGAGGCGAGTTTTCGAAGAGTCTAACCTACATCCACCCATGTCAATGAAACCTCTTACTAGTTTACTTAATTTTCTGTATCCCAACTAGTGATTTTAAAATGCGTGAACTGCTAAGACGTGTACTCGCAGCTTAGTGGCCAGAGCTTGACCCCAATTGGTAGATGGTGTAATTAACAGATCTATTGAAATATTTGGCGAAAGCCGCTCGAAATCAAATGTGATTGAGTACAAGCATGTGAAGAACATTGCCTAAGTCTTACGGTGCATTCCCTTTCCAAAATCATTGACTCTCATGGTGGCTGCGTGAAAATTTCGAAATCCCACGAGCAGCGTGAATTCCGCAAAGATTAATTGCTGGAATATGTTGCAGAAGACCAAACATTTATCCAACATTAGTGGTACAAAACTCCGAAAGCTGTGGTAGAAACTGTAATAGTGCTAGTGCGCTTTTTTCTGCAACATGGGAACGCCTCGTCTCTCACCTGAAAGGATAGGTTCAAGCAATCCTTGTTTGCTATGCGCGCTCACATTGAGGTTTTTCATAGAAAACCTTCGTGTCGGATTATTCAAAACGCGTTATTTCTCTCTAATTTGTTGCTTCAGAAATATCATCAAAATTACCATCGGAAACAGTGCTATGAGAATCCATGGGTTTCCGCAAGTTGCTATAAGGGTGCCTGAATTGGATAAGTACACAATAGGATTCATCATCCTCAATTCATAGTAGGAACGATTACATGTACATACCTATCCTAATCAAGAAGAAAAACAATGCCAATGGAATTATATCATATTCAATCGTCAAATATGAAATGTGGTTAATAATTCGCACAAGTAGCACAAAAAATGCGCCTGGAAAGTTGATTTGTACTTATGAAATAAATACGCATCTTGTTTCGAATCAGTACTTACCAAAAGAAATTATCGCAGAAGATAAACACATCTTCATTATCGTGGTTCGAGTTAATCCCTAAAACGAGAAGCGAATGTAGAGGCAAATACTAGTAGGATTGCTGTTACGGTTGCATGAACTAACCGCGTTTGTGCCTCTAATAATTGTTGCAACTTTCCAGTAACAGTATACACCAGAAAGAAATGATGCTAAAGCTACAGCGAATGGGACAAACATTGACAGTCCAACCCAATCCAGCGTATTCTCGGCAAAGTTGAATTGAACACTCGTTCTTCCAAGATTCCACGTAGTCTGAATAAGTTAGTAATCATCTCCGGATTCTCAGTACACTACATGCAGTCCGTGTCCTCTTCGAATTTTCCGTGAAATCGCTGGAAAAGGTGCTCTGCGGGGTTTGCCTGTATCTTGGTCCGGAATGCGTTTTCCAGGGAGTAGTTCAGACGTTATGTTTCCATCTGCACGACTTCCTCTATGTAAAGCTGGCCATCTAGTTCCTTCAATAGGTGCTCGGTCTACATTTTCAGCCTGTTTCCTTTGAGGAAGTCGTGTTAATAGATATCGTTTAACTTATCGCTTACAAATTGATTTTTGGTGGAGGAGACTTTGGAAAATGATGTTGATCGAACAGTAGGATCCAGCGTGATTTGGGAACACGTAATTCATAATATTTCTCCATTTCAGTGCAACTTTGCTTATCTGTTCTTCTCCGCACCAACACGACTATTCAGGTGGTCGTGTATTTAGCAAACAACGCTCAGAAAGCATCCTGACACTGCGGAATACCCGTTTTGTGGAGCATAGATATATGGAAAGAGGTGAGATCATTCGTGGAGCGACCATTATAAACCAGTCATGGTACAGAATTTCGTAGCCATCTTATCTCATTGTTTTATATCTCTTTGAACTTGGCATTACTTCACAGCGTCTCCCAGTGTCCCTTCTACGGCGCAGTTGTCGAAGCATATGCGAGCTAAATATAGAGAGCGCTCAGTTGCTTTGCCCACATCCAGTGGGAAAAGAAAGATTCTATGGACTAGCTTGTTCGGTAGACGAGGCCTCTGAAACATCGGTAATGTCTGCTCGGCTGAGGAGTCTACCGGATTGTGTAGCCATGCTTTTCCTCAAGGGAATTCCGCAGCCCTGTCTTCGTCCTTTAGCGAGTACATCCATGTGTTATAAATGTGACGCACTGCACTAGTCGAGTGGTGTAGGAGTGTCGAGTAGCATCACGTGGAGAAGCCTCCGCCTGGTTCTTATTCTAACTGCAGCCTACATATCCAGTAGAAAAAATTGATCATTCCAGAACTCGCCGAAAACTGACAAAATAGGTAAGTCATTGCATAGGTGACGGAAAGTGCAAGCATTATAAATAGGCACTTCCGGACTCTGGTAAGGTGCCAATAAGTGTTAGCCGTGTCTTTGCGAATGAAAGTCAGGTAGCGAGAAATAGCAATAAATGCTTCGCAGAAAAGTAGAAATATTTCGCTTCCAAAGTTTACCATATAGTATATTCTGAAATAAAACATCTAGCGAATAATATTTGCAGCACTTAGATGTATGTGCATGTATCTGCGTGGATAGAATGACATGGCCCACCTTGCTCCCATTGACCCAAAGCTGTGAAAGAATTGTTGCCAAATGAGGGAAGGAAGTAGTTGGAAGATAATTTGGTTCAAGATCACAAGCAGATTGATGAAACCTAGAGTGAGAAGAATTAATGTAATGTTTTCTGTGTAGAAATGCGTTGCTAATCCGTTGATGCTTTACACGCATCTCCGCCCTGCTAAAGAGGAACGGTTTATCAATGAGGCGCAAGTGGTCGTATATTCCGTTCAAGAGGGTTTCACACTTACCGGGGTCATTAATTGGGCGAGTAACTGCATAGACTTCTGCAATTCTTGTAATTTGGGCAGAAGCCGCAGTAATGACGGAATTCTTCTTAGGTGTATGCATATGAAGTATGGGCTGTTTCATTCAAGCGCATCTCTCAGTTCTCATACATATTTCCACGGATGGGCATGATGAGTTGGACATTTGAGTATAGATTTTATTTGTGCTGCGATCAACCTTGTTCACCGACATTTTGCCTCAGATGCATGAAAATTATTCCTTTTCCCATACTTCTACTATATGTACTAAAAAAAGAAGAGAGGATATTCACCACAAAAATAGAGGATGTACAAATAAGTAGCTAGTTTCTCCTTTGGCCCACGTTTGATCATAGAACGCAGAACTACTTGACAGTGAATATAAAGCAAAATAGATACTAGCATAAAGGCATCCAACAGGATCTCGGCGATAATTCCAAACAAAACCATGCAGATGCCTGAAATAACGATTGTTCTAGGTATACGTGCACATGTGTCCGAATGCAATTATGGGTCTTTTGGTGGAGATACTTCACCCCCCCCCCCCCCC
>JARK01001405.1:158757-232700 GCA_000688135.1 Ancylostoma ceylanicum | reverse complement strand
AATAACAAACCCGCACCATTCTCGGGTTAATCCCGCAACAAAACCAAAATGATGTCTCCCGCCGGAGCTCCTGATTTTGTCCCGAAAGTGATAAGAAAGCTTTTTGTCAGGCGGGACTCCCGAGCGAATGTCTGAGCAGATGCCATGGTGGACCCGCACATGCTCGCGGCGGACCCGCACATTCCCGCGGCGGATCCGCAGTAGCGCTGATTCATACTTCTTCGCTTTGGGAACCCCATCATTCGTCGACACGTATGGCCGAATGAATAAGGCACCGGACTTGGAGTCAACAGCTTTGGAAAGAGGTAGGTTCGAAACCCGGGATGTGCAAACGCTTGCAGAGTGAAGTAGAAATGCCACCATGGATTTGCTTTTTCCCTTCTTCATCGTCGGCCATACCAACATAGATTCAATTTTGAGCAAAATATCAAATGCAATACAGGCACAGAAAGAGTTCGAATGTGATAGAAGTAATAAAATCAATATTAGTGCTCGGAGTAATGTAATTAAGCAGATTCAATGCGAAATGATCACCCCCCTTCTTCACCCCACATCGGTCGGGTTACTTGTCTCACCGAATGCAGAGGGCGCTCTCGCACCATATTTCCAAACAGGGCCCGGCACATGCTGCAAGTGTTCGAAAAAGCATAATTTTTGGATGAGAACAGCGGAGTTGATATGAAGAATCAGGGAGGGACGTATGCTCCAACTGCGGAGCAATTTTACCGCCCCATTCTCCTCCATTTGCATCCCTACCATTTTGAGACAGTGACAACGAAAGAATCAAAAGTAAATCAAATTTATTATGACTATGTGGATTCTGCATGACCAACAGAAAATTGGATAAATTATAAAGGTAACACAGTTATTCAGCCTAGATAATCGGATTCGAAACCCCAGTACATTACTATCGATTTGTTGCACGTGCATGAAAAATCACTGAAAACAAAAAATACGCATGACCACGATAAAACCGCAATCATGTGGCGTTCGCTCGTAATATAATAAAAGAATGAGATGTCTATATGTATATGTAGTTTGATAAGGACTTCACAATGCTTTTCTCATTTCAAAGCTTGATCAAGCAATGGTCGAAGTAAACCGTTATGAAAAACACACCAGTTACGTACTTAACCGTGGACAGGTTGAATGCTGCTCCTCCCTCACCAAGTGTGACTTTTGCTCGAGAAACAAGGTAACATGATAACTGATGGTGAGGTAGCAATTTAACGATGAAACATCGGCCAACGATGGAATTATGTCATCATGAGGTTCATGTATGAACTGAACACCAGAGTAAAGCGTCACTATTATCGTAATGAGCGTCAAGTCACGAAAGAACGAAGCTACTATGAAATCGAAGCACTTTCAGAGACGCGCGCTGCAGAACCGCTGTATCGATCGGGGTCAAACTTGGTTGCCCATGTTCGGTGTTCAGAACATTTGTTCCTGCTCAATTGCGGAAAAAGGAGGTATGTTGCTATGGATTAATGGGGTCGGGAATCTATATTGTGAGTTTTTGAAGTCTATATTATCAATCAGGGAGTCCCAACAATCTTTCACAGATAATGAGTTTCCTACTTTGTTGATTTCTGTAGTCAAAAGTCACCTTTCTACACCTGATATCTCCTCCACATCTTTATTTCGAGAACGTTCAGTTTTGATCCGTATATATACGAAAATTCTGCCCCTGCCTATTTAACCGAAATTCTGGAGAAGGAGACGTAGCAAAAATGACAAATACGTATAGTCCTTCTCGAAAAGATGAACTGATTGCGTGACTGCACCATCGCTGCGGGACCTGAACGAGGGACGCGGAGAGAGCATGCTCTAAGTGAGAGGGTCGAGTAGATCCCGCTACGATTCTGCAGCCGCGACGCTAAGAAACCGCAAGCGCAATCATTCTATCTTTTCGAGAAGGACTGTATACATTGTCATCATCATTTTTCTAAGAGGAAACAAAGTCGGGGAAAACGTAAAGGTAGAAGACTACCACACAAAGTTCTTATTTATTACCTTGCACATTTTGGAATTCAGAACCCACGATTCCTTCATGGTCACAACTGAACACGCAATGAGTTGCAAAAGAAAATTTCCTAAGGATTTAGCACGTGCAAAGCTTTCGCACAAAGCTCGAGTCGAAGTAGCTGCCCCATACCCCTTTCTAGGGCCCAGTAGGGACGCTAGCACATAAGAGTTACCTCAGAGTTTCGAAAGTCCGGGACTGTTGCCTTCAAATCAAATTATTGTATTAGCAACTTCAACAGTGTGGGTTTCCAGAGTTTGCATGCACTATCCGCATCTGGCTTTCTATCACTCCCCTACACAGATCAAAGCTATCGTTTACGGACAGCAACTATGCAAAGATTCAGCGTCAGGAAATTGAGTCTGGAAATTGAAACCGAGAAAGAAGCGCGAGGGTGAGGTTCTGTCCACAATTCGCTCCGAGACTTTGCCGATGCATTTAGCCAGATGGTAAGCCAAGCAAGTGAGAACAGAATAGTTTTCCCTTTTTTCACTCCATTACCCAGCGATGTCGGCTGGAAGCCGACGGATAATCTCTCCTAAAGCAACACCACCACTTAACAATAAGCACATATTTCCATGGCTACATAATTACTAGATGAGAACTTATGTTCGAGCTTCTTCTCCTTTGAAAGTGTACGACTACGGCTGTTCATACCTGATCTTATCTTTGACAACCGTGGAAGAACGGTGTTCCAATAATCTTGCGAATCGGGCCTTCCACATGCTTCATATTCTTCTAGACCTAGTTTTTCAAACCTCATCCAGAAGTTTTTCTTTGATTTCAATACTGCGGGTGCTCTGTGCAAATGCAGAATCCTCTCAAATGTATGCGTAACGTACGTATAGTCAACTCCAAAAGTCCGTAGACAAGAGTTGGGGCCGCGGCGCGGGTCTCTCGCTGTCTGCTGCACGGATTCAGCGTGGCATGCAGGGCAGAGACGCGGAGGAAAACCGCGCCGCGGTCCCAACTCTTGTCTACGGACATTTGGAGTTGACTATATATGTATGTATTTACCATCCCATGAATGAACAATTTTCGCGAACGAAGACTACTGGTTACCATGTGAGCTTTGGAGTAAGTAAAGAAAAAGAAATGTTTATTAACAAAAGCTGCTACATAATCCATTTTGGGAGTCCATCATAAAGCGGATTTCTCCACAGCTGGGAGTCAAACATAGCACCCACGCCAATTTTCATATCAGATATTTCGAGTGTTTCAGAGCCTGAACAGTGGTCTCAATAATTCTACAAAGTTACACCTCCATGAGCACCAGCATTCTGAACATATAGAAGATCAGATGTCGGTAAGAGTCCCACCGTTTCTTATCGTGCCAAACTGGAACTGACCAGGACCACCTTTACGGTAAGATTTGAAAAATTCGCATTTGTTCTCACTACTGTACTAAGCCTAGGACTACAGCAAAATTCGAGAGAAAGTCTAAGGATTTACGATTGCACAATTAAGCTAGCGCTGGATAAGAACAAGTGTAACCGCCACTTTACATGAACTGTGAGCTATACTTCTAGACCACTGAAGATTTATAAAGAAGGCGGATGAGCCGGAGCATCAATCTTGGTTGGCCCTGCGAAAACGACCCCGGAAAAATCAGACATCTTAAAACCAAATACACAAAAGAGAGGCTGTATGTTGTATCATTTTTCGGAGATGAAAAGCCAATTGGGGAAGATAAAAGTCTGGTTCGCCTTTCTGGATGCTCCTTTATATAGTAATCACCTTGAAATAGAAGAAATATACTGTGCCGGCCTGTCATTTCTGCATCACAAGATACCACATTTCTGCTCTACAGCGCCGCGCTACCTACTATGCGGCGCGACAAAATGTGTGGGCGCTGCGGTTGCCGTTCTTGCTGTTTTGCTTATGTGTTCCACCGTTTCTTCCCTGTGTGTTTGTCTCCATTTCCAAGACGATAGAAAACGTAAGCAATTCATCAGCAACGGCAACGAAAGTGCCCAACCGCTTGCCGCGTCGCATAGAGGGTGGGGCGCTGCAGAGCAGATGGATGGTTTTCTGTGACGCAAGGATGATTGACCGACACTGCAACTCATTTCAGTTTTAGCATAAATAGCATAACAGAGCAGGAAAAGCAACACCAACAAGATACTCTTTCATCTTCAATGTGGAGCACCAATAGCCGTAGTGAAGGCAGAAATCGCTACCTTGTTCTTTTTCTTCAAGCATGGGAAAACCTGCTCCCTAACCTGAATGGAAAGTTTTCAGTTGAGAAAGCGAACGTGTCAAGCTTCACATTACCGTTGGGAATAAAGCGATGAGAATCCATGGATTCCCACATGTTGCAATAATAGCACCTGAACTAAGTTTTTACTAAACAACATTTCCCCCAGACACGGTTCCATCCTCACCGACTCTTATCAAGTAGAGGTATGCAGCAACAGGAATAATGTCCTCGTCAATTAGTAGGAAAGAAATATGATTTACTATCCGAACGAATAATGACAGAAATGCTCCTGAAATGTCGATAATTGTCGCACCCATAATTCGTGGAATGATCCTTACCAAATGAAATAATTGTCGATGACAAGCACATTCTCATCACAGTAGCTCTTGTTAGACCCTGCAAGATGAGCTGTCGTTTGATTCGTCTCAATTATCCAACAAAATGGCTTCGAAAATGAGCACAGCTCACTAACCGTTTGGCTGCTTCTAATGATTGTGGCGACTTTCCAGTAACAGTATACACAGGACAGGAATGATGCGGTAGCCACCGTGAAAGGAACGAACATCGACACTCCCACCCAATTCAGTGTGTCCACAGCAAACGTGAATCGAACGCTGTCGTAGTCGGGGTCCCAAGTGCTCTGAAAAGCGCTCGATATTGATGGTAATCGAATGGGGGAAGCGTCTAGAACTTGGTTGAGTTGCTGATCCTGGACCAGGAATAGTTGGAAGCATGGTAATCTAAACTCATAGATATGATTACCCATGGGTCGTAGCTGTCACGCATGCATGGGTAAACGTTGTGATGGGTAATGGGTAAAGAAATCAAAAATGATTGGGTACAATTGCACGGTCAATTTTAGAATTAACCCAACTGAGAAGTTTCCTAGATAGACTATTTACTCTTGAAGTTCAGTGTATCAACAACAATAAGCTCACCGTGAAATTGCAGAAGAAGTAAATCGATACGTAGGCGATCGATACACCAAGTATACCAAGAAGCCATACGCGAACTCGTGGTATGTTCCAGTAATTCCTGGCCAAATCTTTGCTGGTGAACGTTAAATACCGAGAGATAGCAATGAATGCTTCAGACAGCACTATGAACATTTCGGTTCCGAAGCTCACCATAAAGTGAATTCTGAAATGGGGAATATGTTTGATTTTTCGGTAACCTGTATGCACTCTTACAGTGAAACATGTTCCTTTGAAATGTCATTCTTGAAGTTATTTCCTGCTTTACAGATTGTTGTCGTAGTATTTCTACTGACCCATTCAAGCATTAAAGGTAACTCAGTTTTCTCGCGATTTAAGCTATCGGTTATCTTCCCTGCGGAAGTCATCCTGTGAAATTCAGTTCGGCAACGATGAATGCTCATCCTAATTGGAAAAGAAATTGTTTTAGCGATATATGAGCTATTTTTTTCACACTGAGGTATAAATGCCAGCAGTGGATGGATAAGTAAGATTCTGCTGTCGGTGCTCACACAACGTAGCGTAGTCTGCCGTAAAATGTGATGGTAGATTTCTTTACTACTAGTTGCTGAGTGTCAGCATAGGCGTGTGAAATCACTTGAGGTGTGAACTTGATGCTCAAAATCATGGACATGAGCACTATTGAGATCCACGACAATTGCACAAGCTGCCGTTAAGGCTCACGTGATTGGTGTGACTGGAGGACATTAACCCTTTCGAGCACCATTCAGCATGCCGAAGCAAAACACACGGAAAAAATGGTCATCAGATCGTTGTGGATAACCCTTGCGAGCATGCTTCAGCCACGCCCCTAGCGAAACTCACAAGAAATCAATAAACTCAATCAATCAGTAACGATTGCCTGAACGAACGAACGGTTATCAGATTTGTGATCAGCGTGGTGAACAACCCCCTGCGAGGATGCGCTCAACACGGTCCGAGCAAAGCTGACGGAAAATCAATCAAATCAATGAATCGATAGCCACACCGTGCGGAGTGTCCATCAGATTCGCGATCGGCGTTGTGTATAACCCCCACGAGCCTGTCACCACCACGCCCCAAGCAAAATCTGCAAAAATCAATAAAATCAATAAGTCATTGAGCGCGTGGGTCAAAAAGGCTGTCAGATCCGTGATCAGCGAAGCGGATTCCCCTAGTAGGCACATTTCTGTATGGATTGGGGCTAAACTGAAAGAAACCCGTAATAGCGATCAATAAATCGATATGCTAGTCAATAAAATCCTGCGAGGAGTATCCGAGACCCCACAGCTTTGCATGGTGTCCCATGTTACCCAAACGTCATCCCTCACCACACCTTGTCCGCAGATGCGTTCTCATCGCTTGAATTTGGCGTCCACGCGCGTGTCCACATTTTTGAAAAAATTGTCGTAAGCGTTGCTATGTTTTATATATAGATTGAGTGGAGAGCGCTGCATTGGTGGTTATGTAGCTTCTTAACCTCTAGAAATGAATCCTTGGGTGGGTAATCATGGCCGCTCGTCAAAATTTGTCCGCTTACTTATCGGATAGTTTTTTTTTTCTCTGGAAAAGAGATCTGGAGTTGTTTATAGAACAACCTTCTCTAAGATGCAGTCCAAAAAGTCTTGGAATAGTTTCTGGGTGTTTGTAGTGTCGTGTACTCAGTTGTTACTTAGTGCTATTTCGCGTACATATTAATATGCATCCAGGGCTCCGATCACCATGCCATCCTTGCTGGCTTTTGCATTCATGAAAAATTAAAAACGAATTCTCGCGATATTTTTGGCAAATTTTGGTGACCCACCTGGCACCCGCTGAGCCCAAGTTGTAGAAGAACGGCTTCCATATAAGTGTAGGCAGAAGTTGGAAGAACACTTGGTTGGCTATCACGAGGAGACTGACGAAACCTGAGTGGTATTCTCAGCAATTACACTGCATAGATGGAATATAAACGTGCTGCTTTCCATTTCTCCACGACTGCTCTCTTTTTGATCTGCAATCTTTACTTATCCGTTAACACGTCAATTTAAACCACGAAAGGATTCAGACTTCTCCTATTTCAACACCTCGGAAAGAAATAAGATTTCCTAATCAATTGAAATCCCTCTCTGAACATATGTAATTACAAATTACTGAGATCGCGTGCCTCATGACCTCAGGAAAAGCGAGCCGAAGCAGATCGCTTATCGAATCTCACCACAGAAATAGACGAGGTAAAAGTATGTAGCCATTTTTTCTCTCGGTCCTCGTTTTATCAGCACGTACAGCGCTATTTGACAGCGGATATACAATAAAACCGTCATGAACATGAAGGCCTGCATCAGTGCATCGAAGATAGATCCAGCAGTAAGCATTTCAATTCCTGAAAAATGTACTCATTTAAACTAAGAAAAGGAAGGCTTGGTGATGTTTGATAAGCGAAGGAAATGAGCGACAGTGGTAGAGAAGTTCGGAAAGTTTTTCCCTTATCTGTAACGAAAAACAACTGAGGAACCGGTTGGAGCCATCCGTTCCCTACTCTATTTGTCACAATTTTTCTTGTCTCTCACTGTTACAGTCTGATGTTGATCAGTTGCAAGGGGTTCACCAAAAAGTGCGTCACGGTGACCACGACCAAATGTTCTTGTTCATCACTTCGTTAATTATTGGACAGTGGCGTCACGAAACAAAGTCGTACACGTCTCGCAAAGGTCACAATTGCTGCTCATGTAGCTCTTGATACCGGAGATTTCAGAGTTTTAAGCGTCGTAGAACTTATATCGAATGCTGGAATAGCGCGAAACGCTAGAGGAATTCATGAAATGGATTGCTGTTCTCCGTGCGTATTATCGCGCTCCCATGACACTCGTGAGTCTCGTCACGCGAAAGTTACACACGCCTGTGCATGTGAACGAGCGCGCGTAAGCTGGCATGGTGGAGTACCAAAAAACCCACGTATACATCAGCGTCCACTACTACATCTCTGTAGGTTGTGGTCAACTCTTTGTGGTTTACTTGCCATTACGATTCTCTCGCAACCGACTACAAGCTAAACGGCTCACTTTAAAAGGGATAATTTCCGTGAGGCGGCTGCCTTCAAAGGTCGCCGTCTCAACCTAGAATCATTTCAGAGATGTTTGTGGACTCCAATGGTTTGTGTCACTCCATGGAAGACTACCGAAAACAGCCTATTTTCGATCCTTATAGAGCCAGTGGACGGACCTTATCGTCGTTCAGATGTGAATAGAGAAGAAACAGTGCCATAGATTTTGTATATATGTTATGTTTTTGTACAGATTCATCGTGAGATGCATAAAATTGTTTGATAAGCTGAAGATAGCAGCACACACAACATTTCTTCAGACTTCGCTGACTCCGCCGACATAGTAGATAAGTTTTATAGGTTATTCCCTACTCTATCAATGCTGCCAAAGAGAGGGCAATTTCCTCTCCACATCTACAAACAATTGTGACTTGAAGCATTCCTTGCAAACATTGAAATTCTCAAGGTGAAGTGATCGTTCACATTGTGCATGTTCGACTATTCTGCTCAAACATGACCAAAGTGACTACCTGCAAAAATCGGCTGTGGAGGATTTCCGCTATAACCAGCTCTACCGGTCTACAAAAGTGATATACAATATATTTTGTTGAGTTCCTAATGCATTCCATGAAGCTCGATATACAACAGTTGCAGTGCCGGGTGTAATTTGAGTAGCTTCAGATACTGGCAATTTTCATGTCCGTTTCCCACATGATAGCGCTCTTTCACTCCGCTTTTCTACCTGTAATGCGGTCTTAGCGTAAAAAGAAACTTCACAGGATTGGTAGACTCAGTTTGCAAAACATCTAGCTGTACTTCCTTCTCGAAGAACTTGGCCAGAATTTCCAGAGAATCATGAAGAGCCGGCAGTCTATGCAGTTAGTTACCCAACTAAACCTGAAATTCTCAGTTTTATGGCGTACCTAAGTACAAAGTTCAAGCACCGCAGAATGGATGGAATATTACTAGTTTCTTTCAATGGAATTTACATAACAACCTATGCCAATGATTTTACGTTGACCACATGGTGCTCTTTTTTGGCCCATAGAATCAATAGTGTAACAAATTCGACCAGTTGCCTGTTCTGAATGTGTTTGACAAAACCAAAACGAGAAGTATTACTTACTTGGTTACTTGGTTACTTGGTTGATCCGTTCTTCAAACGTGGCCGTAGCCTTGTTGCGGATCGTAGCATATCTTTCAGTTATTTCTATCTTGAGCTCTTGTGGAACAGTGAACGAGGCACTTTTTTCTGTCGTCAGTAATATGTATTATATAGAAATGAAAGAGAGTCACTCCACCTGGTTAGAGGTCTGCCGAGCGGTCGTTCTTTTCCACGGGGATACCATTCTATCACAGCTCTACTCCACCGGCCATCGTTCCTCCGCTTCACGTGCCCGGCCCATCGATGTTTTGACTTGTTGGCGTATTCCAGAGCGTCAGCGACCTTGGAAAGGCGTCGGATGTCGACGTTGTGCAAGCCTTGACTACGTTGTCTGTGCAGGGTGAATCCGACCAAGTGTCATTCTATCGATAGTTGTGTGGTCTTTAACTGCTTTTCAAGCGCCTTCGTCAACGCCCACGTTTCACTTCCATAGCAGAGGGCAGGGATAACAGTTGTAGTGAACAGCTCGCCTTGTAGTTTCGAGTTCTTCATCTAAGACACAGCTGAAGGAGAAGTGTATAGCAATTAAAACGAAGCTTCACAACTTTGTCAACGTCCTCTAACAAAATCTTGCCAGTGCTAACAACTCTGCCCTCAAAAATGAAAGCTCTACTCTCGACAACAGTGCGATCCCATATAGCGATAACTGCCAAACAAACGCACTCTTCTGTCTGTCTGCAGCGCCTGGGACTGAAAACTAGCCACGAACGTGGCAACTTTCAGAGAAAAATTCGAAGTAATGAACGCCCATCTTGGTCTGGTTCAAACAGAGAGGTTGACACCGTGACCGGGGATCTGAAGTAAAATTTCAGGGTCCGTAAAGCACCGAATGAGAGACGGAAGCGCAAAAATTGCTGACAATGGCGAGCATGAACGGGAAAGGGCAAACCCCGTATAACTTCAGGCCCATATGTGGTGATAAAAATTCCTGAGCCTCTGGCTTGCTTGGGACTGAGTCCGCCGAGCCTCTGGCTTGCTTGGGACTGAGTCCGCCGAGCCTCTGGCTTGCTTGGGACTGAGTCCGCCGAGCCTCTGGCTTGCTTGGGACTGAGTCCGCCGAGCCTCTGGCTTGCTTGGGACTGAGTCCGCCGAGCCTCTGGCTTGCTTGGGACTGAGTCCGCCGAGCCTCTGGCTTGCTTGGGACTGAGTCCGCCGAGCCTCTGGCTTGCTTGGGACTGAGTCCGCCGAGCCTCTGGCTTGCTTGGGACTGAGTCCGCCGAGCCTCTGGCTTGCTTGGGACTGAGTCCGCCGAGCCTCTGGCTTGCTTGGGACTGAGTCCGCCGAGCCTCTGGCTTGCTTGGGACTGAGTCCGCCGAGCCTCTGGCTTGCTTGGGACTGAGTCCGCCGAGCCTCTGGCTTGCTTGGGACTGAGTCCGCCGAGCCTCTGGCTTGCTTGGGACTGAGTCCGCCGAGCCTCTGGCTTGCTTGGGACTGAGTCCGCCGAGCCTCTGGCTTGCTTGGGACTGAGTCCGCCGAGCCTCTGGCTTGCTTGGGACTGAGTCCGCCGAGCCTCTGGCTTGCTTGGGACTGAGTCCGCCGAGCCTCTGGCTTGCTTGGGACTGAGTCCGCCGAGCCTCTGGCTTGCTTGGGACTGAGTCCGCCGAGCCTCTGGCTTGCTTGGGACTGAGTCCGCCGAGCCTCTGGCTTGCTTGGGACTGAGTCCCCCTCTGGCTTGCTTCGCCTACGACTCCCCACCACCCTCCAGTAAATGGGTGGGTGTGCTCATGGCGCTATGCATCGTATTTTGTACAGGTCCACTTTATGCGTTCAACACGGGAAAATTCCTGGCTGATTGGCCAGCGTCAAGCATCAAAAAAGTACCTCAAACTTGGGTAATTGAACCAACCACGCTCAAAAAATGAGAATGGAACCCTAAAAATAGTCTGCAAAAGTTAGCCCAGTGGTAGAATCGAGATCGTGTGGCTATGGCTCAGTGGTGTAGTATCTTGGATATCGCGCAGCGGTTGCGAGTTCGGGACCCTCGGGGGGTAACTGTTTTGCACCTGTTGGGAGTGCTCCAAGGTGGGCTGTGATTCTGCTCTTGTAAAACAAAACCAAGGTCTTTTGGCTATGGCTCAGTGGTGTAGTGTCTTGGATATCGCGTGTAGTGTCTTGGATGTCCGGCAGCGGTCGCGGGTTCGGGACCCTCGGGAATAATTTTTTTTGTATTGCATTTGGGGTGCTCCGGGATTCCACCAACGAGGTGGGGACGGGGGCTGGCTTCGCCAAGCCTAGCCTGCAACAGTAAATGGGTGGGTGTGCTCATGGCAGTATGCATCGTATTTTGTACAGGTTCACTTTATGCGTTCAGCACGGGGAAATTCCTACCCAACTAGATGGCGTCATGCATCAAAAAAGTACCTCAAACTTTGGGAATCGAACCGAAGATGGAACATAGTCTAGGCAATGCATTGTATTGTTTGCAACAACTGTAATTGTCAAGAACATAACACGAGCTAAGCAATGAAAAGTTCTTTATTCTTAGAGTTGACAGGTGTGAGCACTGTGGTTCCGCTGTGCGTGTGCATCCATCGCCAAGTGGTTAGAGTGGTTGTTCGTCGATATGGCGTTCAGGGGTTCGAATCCCGCCTGGGTCCCGGTCTTTTGCAAATAATATGTGCTGCCTACCCGTACGGCCGCAGCACTTATCTAACGAACACCCGCTCGAAAAGCAGCCCGGTCTAGGATTCATGAACGCAGAACCAAACAAAACCAGGTTAGCAAACCAACTTCTGCGTCCTGCGCTTCTCAACGCTACGTAGTCTATGGCATACCCAATCACGCTAGCCATCGTTGGTTTGCATGGGTAGCGTTTCCGTTGGAGATCCAAAGTTAAGCGCAAGTTCTGCTCTGCAGTTGCTGCGATGCAGTGTTGGGGGTTCACTGCACGCCGTCCCCTGATCTCTTTCGGGTAGTCGAGGAGGGCTTCCGGCAAACTTTTGCACAATTTTCTGAGACAACCCACTACTGTTCTTTAAGCAGGTCTTCAGGGAACCCGAAACTCTGGAAATTACGATCAAGCTCTCTTCTCAGGCTGCATTTTTGCAAATTTCACGGATTTTCCCCACATTTTAGCGTGTAATCCGCCGAATTCTTCACAAAATCGTACGAAATCCAATCATGTCGACGAAGATTCACGGATGCTTCCCGAGAGCTCCACTCTGTAAAATCCATCTCTCACCGTAGAGTAAATGCAAATCTGATTTAGTCAACGAGAGAGAAGGTCCACTTAAAGACGTACGGATTCCAAAGTATCCAGTCGCTCACGGAAATTCCCACATTTGGAATTTATCCGTACTCCTGATATGGTTGAAAAGGTATTGATTAAATACAGTGCATTCATGAAATTTTGTTAGTGCCTCTTCCCATCCGATTTTAATCCGAAACTAAAGGAATTATGTATTGGATTTTTCTCCACGACAAATAGTGCCACACTCTGCTTGATTAGAATCGCCGGGCAACCTAAAAAAATGATCTTTTGTGGAACAGATTCAAACCTATTGATCGCACGCACATATCAGTCGAAAGATACCTTGATGGGGCAACCGTGCACGAAGTTGGAAATCACATGTAGTTATTTTGTGTATTCTTTCACAATATGTTACAATATCTTATCTACATGTGATGACTTTGCTCCTTAGACTGTCCTGGATTAGTATAGATTGTTCTAACAAATTTGAATGAAGGGTTTCTGAAGAACTCTACTTGGTTAATCTCTCCATAGTTGGTGGTGTTTTTGGGAAATAGTGGTTTCCATTCTCAAGAAAAACTGCACGAACGTCCTTCTCAGTCCTATATTTTTGGTGCGGTTTTCGACGCACACTGTAGCAGTAATCGTGCGAAACCATATCAGAAGTACGAATGAATTTCAAATGTGGGAATTTCCGTGAGCGAATGAATATTTTCGAATCCGTACGTCTTTAAGTGGACCCTCTTTCTCGTTGACTAAATCAGATTTTCATTTACTCTGCGGTGAGAGGTGGATTTTACAGAATAGAGCATCCGTGAACCGTTATCGACGTGATTGGATTTCGCACGATTTTGTGAAGAATTCGGCGGATTACACGCGAAAATGTGGGGAAAATCCGTGAAAGTTGCAAAAATGCAGCCTGAGAAGAAAGCTTGACCGCGATTCGGGTCCCCTGGAAACCTGCGTAACAAACTGTTGTGAGTCATCTCAGAAATTTGTGCAAAACATTGCCGGAAGCGTTCTTGGACTACCCGAAGGAGATCACAGGGAACGTCGTACAGTGAACCCCGAACACTGCATCGCAACAACTGCAGAGCAGAACCTAGTAATATCAGAACTAGTAATAACATAACTCTAGTAAAACTAGTAATATCCTATACATTCAGCGGTGCTTGAACTGTGTACTTAGCTACGCCATAATACTGAAAATTTCTGGTTTAGTTGGGTAACTAACTGCATAGACTGCTGGCTCATCATGATTCTCTGGGAATTCGGGACAAGTTCTTCGAGAAGGAAGTACAGCTAGATGTTATGCAAACTGAGTCTATCAATCCTGTGAAGTTCTCCTTACGCTATGACGGTACTACAGGTAGAAAAGTGGAGTCAAAGAGCGCTGTTAAGTGGGAAACGGACATGAAAATTACCAGCATCATTGGCCTTCGGAGTCTTTCGAATCGACG
This sequence comes from Ancylostoma ceylanicum, assembly GCA_000688135.1. Classification (NCBI taxonomy): domain Eukaryota; kingdom Metazoa; phylum Nematoda; class Chromadorea; order Rhabditida; family Ancylostomatidae; genus Ancylostoma; species Ancylostoma ceylanicum. The sequence continues at coordinate 218,684 of JARK01001405.1, read as the reverse complement.
TTGCCTAAAAATAGCTACACCACTGTAACCGCCGATCGACTTGGTCGACTTGATCAGTGAAAATTAAGATTCTCTCCGAATGACCAGTGACCGGTTATCGTTGTGTGTTCATGTGTGAAAATGGCGAAAGTTTGCGGTAAACAATAGGTCACTTGTAATTGGAATTACTCGAGTAAAGACCTGACGGGATGTGAGCCGGAAGTACTGCATAATGGGCGGAATGTTGTTAAAAGGTCCTTTGGCAGTGCTCCGAACCGCCTAAGAACGAGTTTTTAACCACTCAAAGCGGGCAAGAAATCGTGGCGGAAGAGGTCGTAAAGTTGGACGACGTGATGCCGCAGCGAGTTCATCTTGCTATATAAAGTCATTGGAGTAGTAATGGGCCAATCCAAAACATTACCATGGACTATTTCTTTAAGCTAGAACCTCTTATAGTATATTCTCATTCATTCAGTTTTTCATTGCAGTAGCATTTTTTATTTTAAAATCAACTATGAGGACGCATGACTATACTAGAAATTTCAACATCAACCTTGGATCACAAGCGGACCCTGGACGGAAACCACTCTATAACCATTCATGACTTATCATGTACAACACAGGCTGTTTTTGCCCCAAACTGAGTATGCTATCCAGCACCAGAAAGCAGATCACAACGGGAACATCCCAAAAAAATTGTGCTGAAGAGGAGTAGTGTAAGCAGGTTCTTTGCAAATGACGGGGCAGGACCTGACTTAGAGCCACCAAGGTCTTTCATCTCCAGTTGACCCCTAGCATTTGGATTTTGAAGGGAGACATGACATCATAAGAAATTCAAATACAAAGTCATGCTCTTTATATTTATTTCATGCTTTATATCTTTTTTTGTTTACCGCCTTCCATCTACATACGCATGTGTTGAACTGAATCTCCACAGAAATTTCTCTCCTTGTTTCGGAATGAGATGTTCAAGTGTTCCTTGCTTACGTTGTCTCAGCCAATATCGCTGTGCAATATCGCTGCATTTGTTAAGAAATATTGAATAAAGCTGTTTAATAATCTTCAGCCTTTGGTGGAGATGCTCAGGACCCTTATACTTGGACTTCTCCTTACCAGTATGGTCAATACGCAGCAGTTCTTCAATCCATGGGAAGGACTCAAGCTTCTGCCTCAATTTCCTACACAAGCACCTCAATACGTGAATTACTACAAGGCGAGTAACTTGAGAACGTTCGAGCTTAATAAAGTACTCACTTGTTCTCCTCATAACTGAGCAAATGATACATGGCAAGTCCTATGTAATAAGCCTCCCCCACCGGAAAAAAGTACGGCAGACGTTAGCGGCGACGTTGAAAAATGCTTCCATCCGGATTTTGGGAGCAGTTGGCCTTCGTCCTCGAGGCAAAAACTATGCATGAACCTTTCAGAGCTACGGCTATGAGACCGACGACAAAGGCAACGTATGGGCAGGCAACGACGCGGCAAAAATCATGATTATAGCGAAGTCATCGTATCCGTAGTGTTGTGACATAATGTTATTCATATGTACTTGTACGTATTCATCTGTATATACATGAATTGTTGAAGAGATAATGAAAGCTGAAGCTGGCAGCTTGATGGTTTTTTTCCTTTCTCGTTTCCTTTGCGGTAAGGCAGCCTTCTGAGTACCTCCTTCAAAATCCGCCGAACGTTCATCCGCTTCGTAGCTATCTGATCTGTACTTTATTATCCACTTTATTACTTTATTATTTAGCCTACTCAGAACAAGAATTTCGGTCTTCCCGTGTGTTCGTGGCAGAAAACGCGAAAGGCACTCAGGATATCTGCAGCATGGTTTCGAATGCATAAACATATGTTCATGCTCATATTTTCTTCTGATTGTCATTAGGGCATCATATGACACATGCAAACTGCATGGCGACTTGCACTAGACCAAGGCGTGTTGCTAGACTCCACCGAAAAGAGTTTTGCACTGTAAAAAAGCGCTTTGCAGCTGATTATCAGCGAAAGTGTCAATCTGGCAACATCAGCTGTTCTTTCGGACAAATCACCAGATACAATGCTAATTTTAGTAAAACAGGAGAAATTGGTCACCTCACTACGAGTTCTTCGGTGAATAGTCTTTTTAGAAAGATTTTATATATTTTTCGGCTAGTAACAAGATAATAACGAGGAATGTGGGACCAGGTTGTCCGATTGTCGGAAACGATGCGATGTGTTGGCATGTGCTCAGCGTAGTTACAAATTGTCTTCAGAGATATAGTCTCTCTCGCAAAACAAAGTGAAACAAAGTTCTAGCATCTGAGAAATTTCTAGGTTTTGATAAAAACATTGCCCTTGGGACAGGCTTTGATTCTTTACAATAAACTACAGAACTTACTGATGCGTGGATGTAGCCGCTCCACTTCCCTTCCAATTCATTTATTCGGTAGATATCCTCCTGGAAAAAAACTGGAAGTAGCTATGTTTTCTTCGGAGGTTGAATTAGTGGGAAACATTGCCTATGCAATGTGGAAAGGCAAAACACCTGCAGGCCTATCAAAGTCATGAGATTCTGGATAGTACCAAGCGACAACTAAGACCTGGACCATTAAAAGCGTTGACATGGAAACGTATTGACGCCCATGTTCACGATAGGTAAATTTGTGGGTTATGCACACGTTTACCTTGGGTATTCTCAGTGATGCATGCGGCACCGGAACACTTCAACAGCGGCTGGACTCTGATATATCGTTGGTGGGGTGGGTGTTCTCATACATCTAAATATAATTACCTCTGGTGAGCAGCTGGGTATGGGTAACGTCACGTACATGTAAATATTTGGATGGGTGCCAGGTAAAACGTAAGTTTGACACGTTGCCATATATAATTTCAATTTTGTGGTTGTCGAAATTATCTGAAAGAATTTGCATCAAGAAATAACAAATAGAAAATACTCTAAAACCCAAATACAAAAGCGATCCGATGATATCCTTGTCCCTCTGAACACCAGGGGTGGTATGCACGAAAGTTCCGGAATGGCCGATAGGTACCCGGCAGCTTCCTGGAATTCGAACGCGATATCGTGACCGGTCTGTTTACATCGGCGATGTTCCTGGATTCATTCCGACCGGGTTCCCGTGGGCTTCCGGCCATTCCATCCGGAAGCTCCACAGGTACCGGCCAGCTTCCTGAGAGCTTCCCGAGACACCGCTCACGAATTTTCGGTAGCTAAGAAGTACCGGGCCGGGAACTAGCTTCCGGATAAGGTTCCTGAGAGCTTCCGATCGTACCAGCACTAAGATGAGCTGGTACGGAGTACCCGGAGACCCTCCTTTCACTTCGTTTGACCTCATTTTTGCTTTATGGGTGCGCCGGCGCTCAGATTGGCGATATCGGCCTGGGATGGGTCCAACATGGCGCAGTGGGTGCGCCGGCGCTCAAATTCGCAGAATCAGCATGGGACGTGTCCAATGTGGCGGAGAGGGTGCGCCGGCGCTCAGATTGGCGATATCGGCCTGGGACGGGTCCAACATGGCGTAAAGTGGGCGCCGGCGCTCAGATTGGCGAAATCGGCCTGGGACGCGTCCCACATGGCGTAATGTTGGCGCCGGCGCTCAGATTAGCAAAATCGGCCAGGGAGGGGCCAGGTCCAGCGTGCTGTAGTGGGTTTGACTTGCCACGCCAGCCATTCAAAGGCCCGACGCGCCAGTTAACGCTATCGCCGTGGATGGTCTGGCGCAGCGAACGCGTGCAATGCGTACCATTCACAGGGTTTCGTGACGGGGACGCACGCACACCCCACGACGGAGCATTCGTCCGCACCTTCGACACATGGCAAATGCGCCTTCATTTCTTGCCTTTCTCTCTTCTTTTACGCAGTTTCACCCCTACCTATGAGTTTACCGTCCCGAAAAAACCCCGAACCTCGGCTATGTCCCTCTTCAAAATCACTGTTTCATGACTGATTTGCTTTGCCTTGAATTGGAGCTCAGCAAGCACACGAGCGAGCAGCGACAACTAGACCTCCAGCCTTTCCGATATATGTAGGCCTCAAAACCCTCTGCTGCATAACCTTGAGCCCGCACCTCCTCAGGGTCAATTCAACCCTACAATTCTCATAGGATATCAGCGATAGGTCCCATATTTTTATAGAAGGAAAGAAAAGAACTGCTCTGTAAAGGAACTATACAAGTATGTCCAGATATGTTGGTATTAGAGAGTACGAGGGATATCCCGTGAATGTGTCATAGTCGCCGAAGTGACCTCACAACCAGTGTCTCTGCGACTTTTCTGAAAAAGCGATTAAAAAGTTGCTTTGGAAAGCATTTGCCATTTGTATTATGTGCGGTTGGGACTTGGCAAAAGAACACTATCATGGATTCCTTCATTTATACTTTGAGCACTGACTTTACCTCCGTTTTCGCGGAAACTGCAACAGAGGAATACTTGGTTTTTGCTCCAAAAAAGGACAACAATAGGATATATTGCTAGCAATAAAACTCTCTCCATTTAAGGTCATTTTAAAAAAATTATTGCGTTTTAGTGTGTTCTCTACCAAACTTTTCTGGCAAGAAATCATGGCAGACCTCATCGGACGGCCCCGATGATGGCGAGCCCACCACTTTCAGGACTAAATATATCCCAGCTGCCGGCATCTTAGCCGCAGAAATCTATGCTTTTGGTGGAATATAGAGGACTACGTTGAGCATTACTCGCATCACTTTTCATGTCGGTTCTCCTCTGCAGGAGAGAGTTACATCAATTAATGCGGTGGAATGTAGCCATTTTGGGTAATTCTTTTCAAAAAGGTATTTCAGCCAATACCAATGCTCGGAAGACGTAGGAGATGCTTAATTTTGAAAAAAAATCTATCACAGTACTCAAAGACTTTGCCACTGTGTCAAAAAGTAAATATATGTTGGCAGCACCGTATGCAATACAACCAATAGCATTGCCATTTAAAATTTAATATATTCCAACAGTGTGGATCGTTAAGACACCACAAGAACTACTTTGCAACCTGCAATGAATCTAGAAAAATTAATAGGGAGAATTGTATATAGGTTACTCCATAAAAGATTTTCCTCTTTTCCAGTACAGAATTATATATTGATGTCCATGCACATCATCAAATCGGATCTAAACTATTACCACGTGACAATTCTTCTCTTAACAGAAACGCCTTTCCGAACTAACTGATTTGATTAGAACTGACTTTTACCATTTACAACGTTTTGGCCAATACTGTGAAAGAAACGGATTATCAAATAATCCGTTTGTATTAGTATACTGGTAATTAAATATGGAATGCAATAACTTGGGATTTTTTTTTTGAAAATTCCCCCGTAAATCAAGCAAGATCACGGAGTCTATGCATTAGTGGAAATGACGTTTGAAACTGAAAACCGCCTTGATCGCTCTCGATGGAAAGCCTCAGCAAGTAGATGCTTGCGTCTGACGCGCAACTGGCGCACGCATCTAGCATAAATTGCCCTAAATCCCGATTTTTCCAGCTTTGTTCAGTTCCTCATCTCCTTGTTCGACGACCGCACCTAGCTTATTACATGTTTTGAATCACGAGTCAAAATGAAATGATATCGCGTTCGACCATCGAAAACACACGTAGTAAACAACAGTTAGGTACCGATCAGTCAAGCAGGAAGGTTCCTGCAGGAAGGCTTTGCCGCGGGAACCTCCAGGAGCGGAATTTCCGTTCCGGTTCTTCGCGCGGAAGCCTTCCTGAGCCGGAACTTTCGTGCATACCACCCCAGGTGCCCCAAACAAGAATAGTTCCCCGTTACTGCTCCGTTTCTCTGCGTTTGGCCATTTTCCTGTACCACCTATGTACCTGCCTTTCTTTTCTGCTAGTGAATACATGTGCACTAACCCGGCAAAATTCGGAAGAAAGCAGCAAGGAATGCGCTACTCATTTCATTGCTGATGGCATAGCTTATCAAATACTTCGCATCGTTGCACTACAAGTACGCTACCGTAACCAATTTTGGTCGGGTGACATTGCTTATCAATGCGGGAAGCAAAAATCACTTGTGTGGCAAATTCACCTGATTCATTCCTAGATAAAGTGAGCATATATAACACCACAGTTATGCTAGAATCACACGACATGCGTAAATCAATCGTAACACCCGGAACACTCCTCCGTTTTTCTTCCTTTCATTCTTCATTTCTCTTCTCTTCACTCACGGTTAAGCAACTCTAGGAAAGGTACAAATTGGTAGATGAGCTAAGATTTCTACGGCAATTACCATGAAGGTTGGTGCACAATGTCCCTAACCAACTGAGAGAAGTTATTTATGGACTGGATGTACCATAAAAGTTGCAAACTAATGAAAGCCAAAGCTTTTTCTGGAAATCTAGTCCTACTTTTCTTGTGGGACCCAAACGCAGTTGGAATGATTGAAAGGATCTGTAACCAGCTTGTGGCTATCCTGCCTCAATGTGACCTTTACGGAAAGTAGGTCTCATGTAGAACTTTGCCGAACAAATTTGTTCACACTTTGTTCAACAATATCGGCTCAGCGTTCCTGTAGCACAAACGTGGCAAGTTGCAGCTTCCCTAACTACCAGTAGCACCTGAACCAACTATAGCATCCCTGCCTTCAAGTGGGTAGAGTATGTGATAGGCGAGGACTCAGGGGAAATTTTCACACTATGTAAGCCGTTAGAAAAGAGGATTTCTAGCTGAATCTTGGAGATTTTCACTGTCAAACCCGTATCGAGACGGGGTTCATAAGCGAAAAGTAAATTTGGATTTGTCTACATGCTGCAATGCTGGAGGCTCGCAGCTTCCTCCCTCCAGTCCGCAGCAAACTGCAGCGAAAAGAATAGTGATTCAGCGAAAAGCGAACGTGTGAATCCGCTTGTTCTCCAGCGAGCTCAAAAAAAAAACAAAAAAAAAAGTAGTAAATTATGTTCAGGGCAATAATTTCGATCAATTCCCTTTCTTTGCTGTTCTTTCGCGTCCTCACCAACTGAGACATTTCCTTCAGATTGTGTGGACTCACCAACTAGCTCATTTCAGGATGACCAGGGTAGTTCTGTGTCTGGCTGTCGTCGCATTCGCCTATGCTGCTCCACCAATTGTACCACAGCCAGCACAGCCTGTGGCAGCGAAGCCTGAGCCAGCAAAGACTGCTCCGGCAAAGCCAGGAGCGGCCACATCTGGGTTTGTGAAGCCAGTACCGATAAAGCCCGAACTGCTGAAGTTTGAACCCATAGTACTCGAGCCAGTTGATCCCGAACCGGCATTGTCACAACTCGACGAAGTTGTTGAGGCCAGTGGACCATGCGACGATGGTGTCAATAACGTCATCCAGGTCGCCGATGTTGGAGGTTTGTTTGTCACTTATGGGAGGTCAAAATCCTTACAATTTATGGTTTATTTCAGATTCCTTGCGCATCCATACTAAGGGTGTTGTGGCACACACCTATGACGAGAATGGCAACCCAACCTGTTACAAGGGTCGCGCAAGACTGTCGCTGCCAGGAATCATTAAGCTTGTGAATGGTGAGCGAGAAAGTGCTATTTTATCATGCAATATATCATAACTCACTGTCCAATTCAGGTACGATCATCGTCACTGCTCCGTCTGATCTGAAGAAGTCCGGCGATGTGCTGATGACGTTGACGAAGAACTCGCGTTTCGTCGGCACTGTTTGCAAGGACGGCAACTCGAAGAGTAGGCTGATCTCAGATGATCTATGGTGAGTCGCCCGCCTCACCGAAAAATGGACTCCGGCAGAAATACTGATAGATCAGTTTTAATGATCATGATCTTCAGCCGTCACTCACTTGCTCCGGACTTCGAGGAAGAGTTGCTGACCCTGCTAGGCACACCTGGCATCTACGACTTGACCACTGTAAGTTGCCTGTATCTTGCTCTCCGAAGCGCTTTGTCACTGTGCAGAACCTCATAAGAACTGGTCGATTTTAGATTGAAAATATGGCCGGCGTGGGAGCAGTCATAAAACTGGAGTCGATCAATGCTGCCAGCAGAATGCTAGTCAAGGTGAGATCAGAACAACGTGTCCCACTGCAGTGGGACCAGTAGCTATGTAGCATTGGGCTCGTGCCATGATTTTGATCTGATATTAGATGTGGGAAAAATTTTTGATACATGATAGTTACTTATCGACTGTACACATACAGTCCCTAAAAAATCGGCGGACTACCGTTCGGCGGGAAATGCGTGCGCGTCGCGGTCGCTCTCCGATCGGCAGCCTGAGTTTCTATGGAAAAACGGGTGATCTACGATATCGACCGACGTTGCGAAGCGGCGCCACGCCCAGCGGGAGTCCGCCGATTTTTTTTTACAGACTATACATGTGCATTATTTTAGGGTGACTGGCAGTCAATCTCGACTCTCGTCTCTGACGGTCAAGTGGTCGCTCGCGTTAAGGCTCCATCAAACGGCGACTGGCTTTACGTCAACTAGACCAGCCTTTAATATGTCTGTACAAAAATCGGCCAATGAACAAATATGTCTGTACAATAAAGTAAATGAACATCTACAACATCTAACGTATGCTTACGTCAGCTTACAACACTTGCATCCATTTGACTATTGTATATACATTGTCCAAGACCATGTTTTCACAATCACTCACGCTGGGATGTCCGCAGCATTCATAAATAAAAATACCTCGCCACAAGCGTGCATCTGTGGGTGCGCTGACAATGGGCAGCGTCTGCGAAGAGAAGGACAAATGATTAATCAAATGATCATCTACCGCCTTAATTTGGACTATGACAAGCATTACCAAGTGGGTGATTTGTGAGTGGATCACGCGAACTGCTAGGACAAGTCCGCATAGCATAGTGGTTACAGCGGTTGTTCGCCGCTCTGGTGGTCAAGGGATCGGACCCGCCCGGATCCCCGGTTTTGCAAATACATACTATGCTGCCTATGTGAATGACTGCTGTACTTATCTAACAAACACCTGCCGGGATAGTAGCGGTATGGCTCAGTGGTTAGAGCGGTTGTCCGTCGGTATGGCGCTCAGAGGTTCGGATCCCCCCGGTCCCAGTCTTTTGCAAATAATATATGCTGCCTACCCGTACGACCACTGCACTTATCCAACAAACACCCGCTCAAAAAGCAGCCCGGATGGCTCAGTGGCAGAGCGGCGGATTGCAATCCGTCCCTATCGCTGGTTCCACTCCGTTGGAGATCCAAAGTTAAGCGCAGGTTCTGCTCTGCAGTTTCTGCGATGCAGTGTTCGGGGTTCACTGCACGACGTCCCCCGTGATCTCCCTCGGGTAGTCCAGGAAGGCTTCCGGCAACGTTTTGCATAAATTTCTGACAATGAGATGGACAAAAAAGTTGTTTTTGGGGTGAATCGCGCGAACTGAGAACACGTGTACGCGTAGGTAAACTGTGGAAATGTGCAAATAAAGCAGAACAAAACTAATAAGATGCTCGAATGAGCCAGTTCATAAAATTAAATGCAGAAAATATCAGAAAAACTTCGCCTTCGATTTCACTTTCACAGATTTTGCTTCGGAATGTGGCCCATTAAATACATTTGTGCATTTCATGGAAAAATTGGCCCGCATTTGCGCGTTTTCACCATGCGAAATCCGGTTAATTTTCCTCTAAATCTCCACCAAAGTCTGCCCATTCACCTCCAGGAATTCCACCATTTTCTCCACGAAATTAGGCAGAGTTTCCCAGAAACTCAGGAGGAGACCGCCGGCGTGAAGCGAAGTGGCGTAGCTTTCGAGTCAGGGAGGCGCGCCACTTGCTTCACTTACCTGCCGCATTTCTAGTTTGCTTCACATACCTGCATATCTCTGGACTGTGGTGTTCGTGTCGAAGCAGCTCTCTAACAGAAACCCACGAGAAAACAATCTGGATGGCTCAGGGGTAGACCAATTTGTTGTCACTGTAACGGTAACAAGTTCAATTTTCATGTATGCTGCACCTTTTTTGACTTTCATTGGTTTCGATGAGGAACCTTTCTATTATATATTGGGGGACAGAAATAGCCCTCATGGCACATTGGTTTGGGAGTCCCATTGAAATCGACCCCTTTGCTGGTTCCACTCCCTTGGACAGCCAGAGTTACGCATCGCAGCGTTGGGGTTCGCTGTTCAGAAAGTCCCCGTTATCTCCTTCAGCTAGTTCTGGAGGACATCCGGGATCGTTGTTCTCGAGGTAGAAAGCTCGCTGCTCAGGAAGCATTCAAGGCAATGTAGATGTGCAAATGCCACAAGATCGGAGCGGCAACGTGCTGGGCTTAGATTCACGCTAGAACATAAGGAGAGCTAGATGACTGCAGGGCGGTGGAGGGGAGACGCTAATTAGAAACCTTGAAAATTGAAATACTACATAGAGCACTCATCCTCAGCTAGGAAAACGGAAACCTTAGGTAAAGCATTTTTTATCGAATAAATACGTGTGTGCATATGTGTCATGCAAGAAACAAACCCAACAAAGTCATGAACAAAGTAAATAATCAAGACTAGCATTAAGTAGTGTGAGAAGTTTAGACATGATTAAACGGCATAATGACGGCATTGGATACAAAGCAACAAGATATGAAAGAAAATATCGGAAACAAAAGTACAAAGTTAATCATAGCGCGATTGAGCGGGGAACGCGTCCACAGGTATCGTCTCCGGCTCTTCTACGCGGTGAAGACACTGAATCAGAAAATTCAACAGGGCAGGTACGAGGCAGTGCGTGCAGGGATGATTGCATTTTTAGCCTACCTCCACTTCTGACGCACTCACTCCGTTACCGATCTCGTGTGTTTGCTGCTTTTCGTGCGTTTCAGCCATATCTACTGGCTCTGGAGGAGGAGCTGGTGCAGCGGACTTGTGGTGCTCCACCTGATGCTCGTCGTGACGTCCTTCATGCTTATTGGGTGATTTGTTCTCGGTCTTCTCTTTCTAAACAAATCAAACATCCCATAGAGACAACATACGTGTATTGCTTCCAAAATATTGCGAAACGTCCTTTTTCGATGTTCTGATACTGGATTCTTGTGGAGCATATGATATAGGGTGGGCGAAAAATACGCCAACGAAGAATCGAGCGGACAGAAAAAGAATTGCAGTGTAATTTGGGCTGTTGCCACATGCTTTACATTCACTGCCTCCCAACGAACAAAGTAGGAGGGAACATCTAGGAATATTTTCCATCTGCTAAAAAAAACCGACCCTGAGACATTCAGTGATGTCGCAGACATTGGCGCGCAAGTGCCTGGAGTAAAATAAATAGATCAGCTACAGTAAATTCCAAACGGCGGCAGGCAAGCGTTGGGACCGCGGCGCGGTGTTCTTGGGCAGAGACACAAGAGCCAGCATGCAGAGCCCCGGTGTCTCTGCCCAGGAACGCCGCGCCGCGGTCCCGCACCTTGTCCGAACTCTGGTTGTCTGCTGCCTCGGTGCAGCAGACAACCAGAGTGCTGCGCCCCGGTGTCGCTCCTTGTTCACAAGCGTTTGAGGTTCACCGTGTTTCTTCGGTACTGCGAATTCCTACCAATCCATATTATTGAAAACTGCGAGATTGGGCGGCCGGTCGACAAAACCAATAGGTCTTAAAATTTATTGTTTTCCCAGTCCTGCACCAGACCTAGCCTAGGGTGTGGAGCACAGTCCTGGCAAAACGACCAAAAACAACCTCCCAGCTGAGTTTGTCTTCAGTGCAGAACATGATCCTTCGAGAGCTAAGCACAAGTTTTTAGAGTATTTTTGGTTCATCCTGTACCTATTATGAAGCCCTTCATCTTATTTACTTCCAATTCCATAGATGACAAAACACTGGCGGACTTTTTTACGTGCAGTTTTATGTGCAGGTACAGTCCTTCTCAAAAAGGTAGACTGATTGCGCGACTGCACCATCGCGGCGGAACCTGAACGAGGGATGCGAGAGAGCATTCTATAAGTGAGAGGGTCGAGTAGGTCCCGCCGCGATTCTGCAGCCGCAACGCTAAGAAACCGCACGCGCAATCCATCTATCTTTTTGAGAAGGACTGTAGTTATGAGCAGCTAAGTTTCAGACGACTCCATGTCGAAAGGCTGCTGAGAAGGTGTAATTCGAGTCGCTCCTATGTGCAATGCAGGACAATCTTAGCTACCATCTATGACGGTGAGGTAAAAGAACTGCCTACAGCGGTCAGGAAAAAATAGAAAGGATGGGGAACACTGCGTTCCTCCAATCATTTTTCTCGCCAATCCCATCGTCTTCTTTCGGGAGGACCCCTGTTTTACTGCGGTGGAGCTAGGTGGGAAATCGCAATAAGCATTCCTCATACTCTTGACTTTGCCTCTTTTTAATATTTAATTCATTAGGGCTTCCTTGAGAATTTTTCAAATGTAACAATGTCAACTTGAGGCTTGCTGATTTCTTCGAGCCACAGCACGTCAAGATCTACGAGAATGAAATCACTGGCACGTCTAAAAATAGCCCGCAGTTCCGTGAAGTATAGAGACTACACGGGTCGGTGGAGTAAATTGCCACTTAAAACTATGGAGGAAACGAAAAAGATTGAAATTTTGAAGGAAATTTCCTCGCCAACCTAAAATATTTCGGTTTTTAAAAATTTAAGCTTGATCGTAGCGGCAAACAAGAAAAAAATCAATGTGAATGCCCTTCATCAGGGAATGATAGTGTCAATGGAAGCAATTGATTGATAATGCATGCTGAAGAAGTAGAAAAAGGTTGAGAATGAACGGGGCTCTTTCTCACAGTTAGTCTAATTTCTCGCCATCGGTGAATTACGCATATCCGCGTTCCGAAAGTGCAGAAAGACGAATGCACAATTGGTAAAACGCAAGAAAAAAATAAGTAAGAGTCCAACCTCGTCGGCTTCGATGACCAACGGCGGCAAATCGTCTTTCAGCTGCTTCACTTTACCAACTTTTTCTTGTCGTTCACCACGACCGCTAACGTTGGTGACATCGTAGGATTGACTGTTGCCCATTTCGCTGCCAACAATTCCTGGAACTTCAGAATGACCTTAAAAAACAGGATAGGGAACGTTTTATGAGAAGTATCGCCCACGAGTTCGGAAAATGTAAAGCTTCGCTACAGGAAGGGGTATCGACCAAATATGTGTATGTAGGCTTGGTGGTTTACTTCACAAAACTTTTGTGGTAGTCTTTACGGCGAAAAGTCGGGACTAGTTTCTTGAAAGATCCACAAACTATATGGATAACAAATGTGCACATATAAGCAATAGACGAGAGAATGAGGATGCAATGACTTTCACGGGTAAAAAACCAATCGAGTCGCTTGTAATATGTATAGATAAAGCAGGTTTTGTACCCATACACTCGGGGCTATTAAGTCCCCATACAGCTGCGAAAAATAGGAAGCCTCTGAGATTTGTCTTACTTATGGACGCTGCGGATATTTTTTTCACAACAAGGGTGGAGAGCGGTGGAGAAGTTTTAGTGAACAACTCTGAAGCGTGAGAAGATGCGCATTCCTCTAAGAATTCTTGAATAGAGTGAATATTTGCAAAGGTGGATGTCGAATCGCCTTTTACTTCTATCCTTTTACTAAATTTTCCGTAACATGACGCTGCTATGATGACGCTATGATTAAACTGATTTACTATTCAACTTTCAGCTAAGTACAGTCTAACGTTATTCGTGATGTTGTTGGAAACATTTTTGGACTCATAACTATGCTTCACAGACAGAAAGAGAGAGAAAATAATAGAAAAAAGGGAAAAGATGAACGAAAGCTAATGGACTTGAGATAATTAACAAAGTAGTGTAACTAAGAGAAGCAGGCACTGAGTGAAACCTGGGAATCCCAAGAACACAAAAAGAACTTATGAAAACAATGCTCGACACTAGCGAAATTTCTTTCACACTACTTCACCACTCATGTAGGTCTTGATTTGCTTGCAAGGGAATCCAGCTCTAGCTAGTTAATGTCATCAGAACAACAAAAAAGTCGGAGTACTTTTTTCCTTCGGACTCAATGGATTAATTTTCTGTCAATATAAATAGAATTAATGACCGAAATAAAATTAATCAGTGTTGGTCAAAAAAAGTTATACATTGAAGAAGGCATCGCACATCTTACATTGTTCGACTCCTCCAGGTAAAGTTTTAACCGCTGCAAGAATGGTGGGGATGTGTATCATCATGAGGGAAAACGGGGTGTGGTACTCTCCCGCGATTGGTTCGTTCAAACTCTCCTCCCGCCCATTACGGCTGACTCGTTCCTTTCGCGCGCGATTCCGCTATACATGACTATGCAAAATTTGAATGCGACCGGAACGAGTTGATCGTAAAGGGCGGGAAGACTCCACCTCGTTTTCCCTCATGATGATACACACCCGAATGGTGGAAACAGATGTACAACGTTCCCTCTCAGAAATTAAACATCGATGAGTGGCTTGAACGTGTGAACTAATTGAAAGCAGAGGGCGAAAAGGCGATCCTAGCTCGTTTACGACCGTTCCTCTAGTGAATGCCTCGAGATAAGCGGTGTCGAAATGCCAGAAAAACAAACCGAGTGAAGTCTGACAAGCGGCGCCAGATGACCTATTGAATGAGCAAGTCTTCTTAGTAATATAGCAAACTTTGCCTTGTCAGCGCGGCTACTTCATCAAATATTCCTGAGGCACGGGTGGGAAGAAGAGGAAGATGTGCAAAAGATGAAGCGCAAGAGTATATGGCTATGTCTGTTGACGGAAACCTATACTCACAATCTCAATACAAGCAGACTACACAGAATGGGAACATCGACGATGGTGGACGAACGGCGACAGGTCAGAAGACATGGAGGGATTATCAGTTTTAGCAGACCATGTTGTTACGTCCAAAACAGGCGGACATCCTAGTCAGTCCGTGAGATCTCAAAACACACATGCAGTGGAAGTGCATGCATAGCCAGACTCACAGTGAAGGAAAAAGATGTACACTAGGAGGTTAAACGACAGCCGAAGTGCCCCACAGATACACTGAGTGGAAAGCAAGAAAGTAAAATGACACACCAATATCATATCGTCCTACTGCTGAATAAATACATGAATAGAGCCAAGAAGTACTAGTCAGCCGATCTCCATTCCTTATTTGGCAGTTTGCTGGGTTACAGACTCCAACGGCAACAGACGAAGAGAATAAAAAGGGGTTTAATACAAGATGTGGAGTTACACTCTGATATGGTATGCGATTCTTGGACGCGGAAGGCAGCGGAAGAGTCCAGTTCTTTAACTAAGACGAGCACTTCAGCAAGGGAAGAGCTAGAAGGCGAAATTTAGGATTCGGGCAATGATTTAAGATGAATGCGGACTTTGGATTGATAATGGGACGTGAACTGCTCGAAAATTAGTGACTTATAACTTACTGAAAATAGAAACATATGAAAAGTAATCCACGACACATGTACCTGACAGGATAAGTGGCTGAAATGAACGGAGAAAATAAGGATAGAATGACAGAGAGGAGGCAACATTGGGTATTGAAGCTCCATTAACTGACGTTTATGCCCAATGATGAGGAATTAGGCAAACAGTCATTTCATAAGTAAATATTTCAAGATGAATAAACAATCATACGTATGAAATGAACTAGCTGACAAAGAGACAGAGAAAAACGAGTAATAGAGACAACAAGATAAATGACCCAAACTCCTGTGAGGTCCGACGAGACCATCGCTGACGCTAACTATACAATTTTGAGTGATGATTGATGAAAAATCGCCCTATGGAATGTGTCAGCGCAGCAAAGCCCATGTGCCTTCGATAGTTATCGACTAGTGGTTCTGAATCCGCCACAAGGCTTATCATTTAGCAACCAAAAGTGCGAGAGCTGCCATTTCCCACCAAGGCATGAAAAACACCAAGAAGGTGGTGAATGGCTACATGCCGGTGTTTGTGTTTGCAGTGCAACGAAAAAGGACATGCCGCGTGAATGGAGGCGCTGAATGGCTGGTATCGATTTCTGCTCAACAATTTGATCGACAGTTCAGTGGATGATCTTCCCACATGGGTACTCCAGGAAATGTGCCAGCGTTTACACTATTATGTACACTTAGCATGCTCATTTCAGTGTTCGCAGGTACGTAGTACTGGCAAACGGGCAGGAAAGGAGAAGATGGATAGCACTTACAAAAAAGTGTATCATGCAGTTCTGGATGTAACTGCGTGATTGTTGTAACCTCTCAAATATATGTATGACGGGGAAAACCATGTTTGTAGGATTTAGAGATTTTATTTCTAAGGCAGCCCGCAGAGTTCCAGACGCGCGGGCGGCGCGGGCGGAGGGAGAGCCGCTTGAGCGTCTGAGAGCCACTGCTTTGAGCGGCTAAGAGCCGCCCTGAGCGTCCGAGAGCCGCCCCTAGCGTCTGGGAGCCGCTTTGTTGAAATTTTACAAAAGTTGATAACTTGGCCTGTCCTACACGTTCTGACTTGCAAGCTGATATGTTCAGAACGCTCTGACTTGTTAGCTAGCTTGTTAGCGTATGGCAGACGCGCCATTTAGCGGCTGAGCCCCGCTCGAGCGGCGCTCCCCCGCTAGAAGTAGCGGCTGAGCCCCGCTCGAGCGGCGCTCCCCCGCTAGAAGTAGCGGCTGAGCCCCGCTCGAGCGGCGCTCCCCCGCTAGAAGTAGCGGCTGAGCCCCGCTCGAGCGGCGCTCCCCCGCTAGAAGTAGCGGCTGAGCCCCGCTCGAGCGGCGCTCCCCCGCTAGAAGTAGCGGCTGAGCCCCGCTCGAGCGGCGCTCCCCCGCTAGAAGTAGCGGCTGAGCCCCGCTCGAGCGGCGCTCCCCCGCTAGAAGTAGCGGCTGAGCCCCGCTCGAGCGGCGCTCCCCCGCTAGAAGTAGCGGCTGAGCCCCGCTCGAGCGGCGCTCCCCCGCTAAAAGTAGCGGCTGAGAGCCGCTCAAGGTAGCGGCTCTCAGCCGCCTAGGCGGCTGATCGATAGTTATCAAATCAACCTCCCACCCGCCCGCGCCGCCCGCGCGTCTGGAACTCTGCTGGCTGCCTAAAGCTCTACATGTGCGCTTTTTTTCATCTTAACCAATCTTTGCCAAACACATCTGGCAATGGCACACGTTACAACTGTTGCGCTAATGTTTTTGGACTAAGGCAACTTCTTCGGTTTGCAACCAAACGATTTCTTATTTCCTCAGTTTTCTCTCGGACCACGGTTCCCAGTGGGAAGCACTGTAGTACAAGAGTACAAGAACGAAAAAATGGTGCTGTTCAAGAAAAGAAGTCCTTAAATCACAGACATTTTTTCGGCATCTCCAAAATTTCCAGATTTTTTCAACATAAGCGTTTCATTTACATGCTTGGCTGATGATGTTCTTTGAAAAATATGTGGAAAAGGGGCACAGAGGATACTCTTCGAAATATATAACTTTGGCTGCAAAATGTCGATGACTCAAACGCTGAGTCCGGAATCGTGTCGGGAAGACTATGGCACGGATGACTATCGTATTTTGGTTGAAATGAATCTCTCCCATGTGAATTCAACTAAATTCAACTACATTATAAAGATTTTCCAGGTGATTGGTTAGAATGTGTTAAGACACAAGCCTTGCATTTTAGGAACATTGGTAAAGAAATTAGTTCCATGGCGCTTATGCAGTGCGAACAGACACAAGGAAGTTGCTGATGCTAACACATCTAGTTATCATAGACCAGCATAATGCTGGATGAAAAGATACATTACTTAAATGACCCACAAACAAAGATCAACGGTAATGGTCCCAAAAAGTTTCAGAGGATAAATAGTTGCATCAGGTCACAAAATTTAGGTGCTTCTTCGAGTTATACTTGGAAAGTCGCTGTTTTTATTATTCTGCATAGCATTTATGTTGTGATTTGTTGGTTCCCCACTCATCGATATGGTTACCGCAGCTACAGACGCAGCCGTAGAATCTGAAAAATTCCGCGGATTCTCGTTGTCCGCGGGATTTCTGGAGTTTTCACACAGCCTCTTTGAGAGTGAATAATTTTGAAAAGGAATGCACCATGAGACTCAGAGATTCAGAGATGGCGGCTAACGTCTCCAGAAAACAGATTGGTTACTGAGTTCCTGTAGCACATTTCGACTGTTTCTTGTCATTTCGGTATCTTCTCAGCAAGCTTTTGATGTTATCGTTCGACGGTGTTGAGCACTATGTCACGTCCGTGAATAAATTGGTCCTCAACGTGGTCGCTTGAGCGCTCAGGACCTGTCCTGACAGCTGGAAAACTCACCCAATTTTCCGGAAAATGTCATTTTTAAGAAAAAAAAAACAAGTTGTAGGCTTATCGAATCGTCTTCACATCAAATTGTTAGCAATCGCATCGTGAAGTCAGTGGTCACAATAGAAGTACTCCTAGATGCTCCCTCTCCCACCCACTCACTCAAAGTTGTAGTCAAAGAATGTTGGAATTTTCTGTGCTCGACGCCAATTAGTGGGCAGGATCTGGGAGATTAACGGATTTGTTGAAATACTTGGTGACAGCCGCTAGAAATCAAAGGTGAATGAGTATAGGCATGTGAAGAGCATTGCTCTGAGCCTAAAGGTGTTTTCCATTTTTCGAAATTACTCATTCTCAAAGAAGTTATATGAAAATGCTTCAAATCCAGCCAATGAGAACCGCGAGAATTTTCATATTCTACGGCTGCGGCTGTGCATGGCGACCCCACTGACGGAATTGCGTAGATATTATTAACATAAATTTTTTTTTGGAAAATACGCGCTCCCAAATTCGGGCAAAGTTGGTAAAACCTTCAGGATTCGGGAGAACGGCAAACGCTCATCACGGCAATCGAAAATTATTCTCTGTGCGGTACAACTTGCCAAATAGAAAAAAAAACTTGATGATATTGTGTCCAAATTCCACGGAGACTCCTCCATACAAGGAAACCGGATGACAAAACGGAATCGACCACCAGCAGAGCAGCGGTGATGAGGCCATTTGAGGAGAGACGACGTGTGACCACGCCCCTCACTCATCACATCACATCAGCTCACCCAACGGCCGTCCAGGAATACACGATCACACGTCGACAATACGCCCCCCCCCACCTCCGCACATTCCCTCGTATAAGTTGCCGGGTAAACAACGCATGACCAACAGTGATACCCTGTCGCCGACACGGGGCTATGAGGCGTTGGGCCATAAATGGAAAGTGTGACTGACGGGTCACACCTCTTATATCACGTTGGATTTCGTGGATTTCAGGGAGAATATCATGCCATCCCATGCAAGACCATGTTCAAGCCATGGTAACTGTAGGAACTTGTGATCAAATCGAGCAGCTTCATTCAATGCACTGTACTGTATTGCTTGCCGCTAACACAGAAATACTATTCTGAAAGTAGCTAGTCAGTGGTGTAGCGACTGTTCCCACCTATCGATTTCAACTTTCAAATAAGCACTCGGAGCAAAAACACTAAGCTAGCAGGTCCACTCTCGAATTGCGTTAGATAACTGGGAAGACCACACGCACAGAAGCGGCGGCTTCATAACCGGCAGCATCGACCAGCAACGCGGACACTATGCTAATCTCAGCTATTTTTTGTGGGCGTGGCCGACATGTCGTGCGTCCTGCTACGCTAATCTCCGTAGAATGCACTCTCATAGTGCTTGCGAAAGCATTCTGTACTTTTTTTTTGGTTGGTCGGCAAAAAATCGCCGGTAAAGATGCTAGTTGACTTGCGTTGTTGCAGTGAAAATGTGTAAAAAGTCAGTGTATCTTCCACTCGTGATAAGAATGCCAGTTAAGACGATGCAGTACAAAATGTTGTCGCTGCTCAAAGCAAAGGACTAGTACGAACTTAAGGCTGCGAAGCTGTGTATTACAGCGGGGACCAGTTCTCGCAGAGTTGCTTTCATAAGCGATTTGCTATTGACACGTAATTGCATAGAAAGCCGCATTGCATCGACTTACATTACTTTTTTAGACGACCATCACTTCCTCATTACTTTGCCCACATGATGCTGCTATTTTGTTGCTGAACAATCGCTGAACAAACAACGCTGAACAAAAAATATTGCTTTTGCAGTGATCTCTGAATTTCTATGTATTTTCTTTAGCGCGCCATTTGGTCGATTTCTGTAACGATCTTACAAAAATTTCCCGAAAAAAAAAAAGAAAAATTGTGTTTTGCTGATAGAGTCGATCTGTACCTACCTTATCCTATTACTATGGGTGTGGAGCACTGTAGTGGGACCCAGCGCCGCGATTGGCCAGCCGCGCTATTTGACCAATCTCGGAGCTTGGTCTTACCGCTCTTTTTACGTTCGACGCACCATAGCCACTATGACGCGTCATTCAGTAGTTCCACTTGCGTAATGATTTTACGAAAGGTTCTTTCATGTGGTTGAATGATCAAATGAAATGGTCCCTCTTCTAGAAGCCGAAAAAACTATCAGGAATAAGTACACACAGGTGTTGAAGCAAGTCCAGTAACTTTCAAGAGATTTCCAGGCGCTCGAACTTGCCTCAGATCCATATTTTGAAATTTTTTTGTCTCGATGCAAGGTCGCACTGATGTGTATAGCGACGCGCTTGTGTAGAAGCTGGTGAGCCACTGCAGCCAAGAAGAAAATGTTTGGTTTTTCTCAATGAGTAATCCAGAAACGGTCGGCTCTTGGCGAGAAATTGAATTTTATTGATTTTTCGGCATCCATTAGCACACTTTCAACACAATGCTTTCCCTGCTATTTGCATTAAGATATTTCAAAAACGTGCGTGGAAATCGAGCTACAAGAACGGCCTATCTGTCTCTGAAGCCAAAAGCGAGAATGAGTGAAAACTTTGTTGAAGGAACTGTCACTGAAACTGTCAACATGGGTCACACCCGCTAGCATAACTATTGACCCTGTAAGGATACCGTATCAATCCGTGACACTGTGAACGACGTTTACATAAGCGATTATGAAAAGGAATTGGTGAAGAGATGCAGACGACGAGACAGCCAGTGTTTAGATTGTTGGTGTTGGAAGCAGCACCGTCAAATCTGCTAGCACCTTTTGGTCTTGTAGTCGATAGCGTGACGAATCAACCAGTAAAACGGCGGAAAGCAAGAATCTGTGGGTAAAACATGTGACGGCTACTTAAGAAGGCCTAAACTGTTCGTGGTGTTGGGTAGACCACATGTCTTTTGTATAGGCAAGTATTTCTGGAATAGATGACGTTTTCTTTAGAGCCCAAGACAAGAAGCCACAGCTCTGCTGAGGTGTGCTAAAGGCGTATAATGCAATGCATCCAACCGAACAGTGGTGTGAAGCAATCCTAGGGCACCGTAGCCTTCCTGGGTCCACAACGCTGATTTGAAAGAAAAAATGAGAATACTACCAGTTCTGCTACTGTTCCTAACGATCCAAGTAAGACCTGATTGTCCTAGCCATACGAATGTTGGCATCGACTACTCGCCGTGACACATGTATGGCTGGTATTCATGCAAGCTATGTGCTAAAATGACAGGGGTTAAAAAGTTCGGTCATGAGTCGGATAAAAACTGCCGCTTGGAGAACACACTCGCGCAGATGCGCATGAAACCGCGAAAACTCGGACAGACACCGACGTAAACGTGTGATTTGAGGGCGGAGAGAAATGTAGACATGGTCGTCAACGGTGCCATTAGCGATGAGACTGACTATGCATGTATGTGGGTGACAATAGTGCGCAAATATGTATTCGTACATGCAAGAAGCCGAGTGCTGCCGATCACGCTGACTCATCGCCTTCTCGGCCCCGACATTTTCACACAAAGAAAACGTGGCTGTGGACACTTGTGGCAAGTGCTAGCAATTCTACGGGTTCAATCAATAAAATCAATAATGCCCTGTCACTTGAAAACTTTGGTAGATGATGTGCTGAAGCGAAATGTCTAGAACTAAGAAACTGACTTCTTCCTTTTCATGTTATTCTGTATAGTCGAACTTCTATGTATGTGCATATGGACACCACCGCATCAGATCAAAATAACACCGCATCAGCACCTGAGTCGCTGCGCCTCGAATATACCAAGCAGTCCCTAGAAAAAGACTGGTATTTCTCCATCCTTACCCATATACCATTATTTCAGCTCCAAATGTCAGCTGGTACTCAAGTAACAACTCCAGCGGATTTCACTCATTCTCGGTGTTTTTTTTTTTTGGAAATTTATTCAAAAACACACAAAAAACCAGATGTCCGCTCGAATTCGGCAGTTTTGTCAATATAGGCAGAATCCACTCAAATTCATGTGGTAAATGAGCGAATTCTGCTAGAATTTGCACTTTGCGTAAACTGGAGCGGATTTCGCGTATTTTCCGTTCTTCTAGTAATTCGTTTTCCAATATTTGTTGCTATTGCGTCTTCACATTCGAAATTCTGATATGCTTATTTTTCCGAAAGAGACCGATAAATTTCAGCAGAAGTAATATTTCTTATATTACGTGTACTTCTCACATGAATTTAAGAAATAATTCGAGAAAAATATGCGAAATCTCATCGAAAACGCACTAGTTCTGCTCGACTTTTTCTACCTGTGTAGGATAACATGACCAGAAGACATTGCACCTTTGGTGCTCGATAAGAACATTATCGAAAAAAGCAATTTGGTGCGTGAAAATTTCAAATGTGATCAGCAAATGCATTCTACTACAGAGAACTCCTAGTTACTCACAATCAGTAATAGTGTTCGTCCTGCGGGGTCTTCGGCCTGTATAACTGCGTTGCGGAGTTCCAAGGAAGATTGCCTAATAAAGCTGAGTAGCTGGCTCAACTACCTGACCCCCTAGAATCTGGACCGGTTATCATGTTAGAAATATTTTTCAGGATATTTCTTCCTGTTACGGGCACTATGCCACATCCGTGGCCTCGAAATTTCTCAACAGTTTATTTTCGCTGAAACTTTGCATGGCAAGAATACAGGGGTGCTAAACAGGAATATCGTATTCGGTTTGTATCGCAACACCTCCGCCTTCGTCATCATTTGTGAAATATCAAAAACATCCAATCTTACACAATACAAGCACACAACTCCAAAAAATTGTTCAGTGCAAACCATGATTTTTTTTTCAAAAAAAAAACAGAAAATAGAGATGACAATAAAAATGTATGATTTTTTCTTCAATATGATGTTCATGAGGTTTGGATGCTCTAGAAGACGTATGCAACAAACAACTGAACGATATGCCCAGCCAGTCACCAATTCGATTTGACAGACCAGCACTCAGTACCAGCGGCGAAGACTAAAAAATCATCAAGAAGAAATTCAAGAGCGATCAATAAAACAAATTCGCTGTCGGCTGCCACTTTCATTTTTTCTTGTTTAAGATAACCAGTTTTCCTTGTACCAGTTATCACCTGCCTTGACTCGTGAAATAAAGTCAACAGCAGCGCCTCTTTTATCAAAAACTTCACTGTTGACATATAACAGCAGCAACTGAGAACAATAATTTACGACGAGAACAAATCAATCCTATCTACGAGCAATAATTTACGACGAGAACAAATCAATCCTATTTACGAGCAATCGATTACATGAATCAATATCTACTATCGTTCTATGTACAACTTGGCAATGTATCTGTTATGAAAACTGCCAAAGAAGAGGTAGTCACCCGATTGCGAGACCTACAAAAAAACGAGTTGTAAAAATAATGACCTTTTAGTCACGTGTTACGTCAATAACTGGTACTGCCTAGTGCATTGGAATGCGACACCCCTCCTACCTGCGAGACGTCTTGGATGTGTGTTCCCTTAGTGTCATGCAGTGACTGAATGATTTCACCATCAGCATTCAGTTGAATCACCATCGCATGACGCGGTCGAATCAAGTGCACATGCTTGATCCACCAGTACTCGGGAACGAACTGCAATTGTGCTGTAGCTGCTCCAAAATTGGAGTTGTTCACGAAATTGCTAGACCATTTATACGTTTTCACAGGTGCTAGATGGAGTAGGTCGTTATGATTCCAATGTAGAAGAAGTGGGCACGAGAAAAAATGCCACGATGACGATAGCACCCAGGCACGCTTTGCCTCTACGGGTTAGCTGTAGTCCTAGGAGGCGGACTTCAGAGTAGAAAGCATGACAAACTGTGAGCAATATCACAGTACCAGCGGCCGTGAGAGAATCAATGGAGAATACAAATTTATCCGGAAAGCCGCAACAAACTGCAGACTATAGGCGGGCGTGCAACGACCTCAGTAGCATCAGTGGAGCTCAAAAACAGTGATACAGAATTATGAACGAGAAAAGGAAACATGAACAGTGTCATGTTAACCTTGCAACACAGTTACTGAGGATTATGAAGTCAAACACAAATCCAACATGCTGCAAAACTTGGTTGAAAGTTATGAGATTTCAAAGTTCGTTGCTTTTATTTGTTGCAGCTATGAAATGATTTTACAGCGTACGATGTGATTTGCACCGTAAAAAAAAGATGCAACACAGAATAATACAGTGGGAGTGTACTCATTACGAACAGTTCCACCATTTTATTAACTGTTTGATTGAAAGCGGCTTAACCCAAAAAAAAAACTGGTCGGTATGGGCACAAGCGAGAATGGTAATCAAGACAGAAAATCCTCGCCAGGACTACCCTCCAGCAATACATATTGACTAAATCAGTGGAATTGACTTACATCAAGAAAAATCTGCCTCAACAATGGGTACGGGCCAGCAGCGTCGATAACTGATGGTGCACCAGCGTGGCGAACACCTAGGCACCATCAAATGAATAATCAAAGCCGCCTTTAAACGAGACAAGTTCATCTACGCTTCTTACCAGCCATTCCTACCCAGAGAGTGTCGCCTGCACCTTGACGGATGTTGTCAGGGAGTCCAGGAAGATTTAAAGCGAATGGGGTCACCTCGTTGGTCTCCAGATTCAACCTAAACATTACTTATTGAACGAGAACTTATTTTATTCCGAGAATCTCCCACGAGATGTGCGTTGAAATTTTTGTGATTATGTTTACTCTACCAATCCGAATTAACTGATGCATACAGTGCGTATCATAATTATAGACGCACCCCCAAAATGTTGATATCTCAGTTTCAAGCTGACTTTCGAGTGAAGCTTTTGAAGCCATTGAAAAAAATCCCCGTCTTAATAGTGTAGTCAAAAGTGCCAAGTGTCCACTATATGGGCACTGAATTCCACTCATATCTCAACTGTTGGGAGCTGAGTAGCTTCAGATATCCACTGTGCATGCTGCTGGTCTCAGCAGCCATAGGAGATCCGACCAGCGCAGTTGGTAAATTTGCAATATTTTATCACTCTTTTGGTCTAATAAACACAAAATGGTTCAGCTGTGCACTTGGCACCACACTTCTATTGGGGTTTTAAGCTGGACAGCAGCAATGTCCCTTTAGGAAGAGAAGGATCTCCGTACCGTAATCGACAGTAAAAGGAGGTGATTCCAGAACAGAAGATTGCTGACTTCTTACGAGTAAAAAATAGGTCGATGTTGATGAAGCTGTTTTGATTGAAGCCGCCCTCAACCATAGAGATATGAGTTCAGAAAATGCACCCTCTGATGTAGTTCAAGTTTTGCTTAAACTCCCTTCAGTAGTACCTGCTTCCGCTTGAACAATGCAAATTGAAGTTATATCTATCGAAAGCAGCCCAATAAACACGAAATCGACAGCTATGAGGCCCACTAAAATTGGTATGTAAAACCGACCATCAAGTCTCCACGTTGTTCCTAGAAAACGGAAGCCGTATGGCTTACTAGGTCGAGGTAACATGAAGAATGTATCACAGACAGATTAGCACTACGGTGCCGCTGCATTTACTTCCACTACAGACCATGTGTTTTGAAATAAAATTCGACGCACTGGTTGAAATGTCCCAAGATGTCATGCAGTCATGAAACTTTCGTAACGCCACTCGACAGGAAATACCTGACTGTCCTCCCACATGTTCATTTCTAGCATTTTGGATCAGGATCTATTGCGAATTTACCAGCTGCGCTTGAAAAACGGCAAAACTGGTCCGATCTCCTATGGCTGCTGAGACCAGCAGCATGCACAGTGGATATCCGAAGCTGCTCAGCTCCCAAGAGTTGAGATCCGAGTGGAATCCAGTGCCCATATAGTGGACACTTGGCACTTTTGACTACACTATTAAGACGGGGATTTTCCTTCAAGGGAAGTGGTATTTATAATTTTTATTGAGGGTGCGTCTATAATTATGATACGGTCCAAGTGAAGCCCAATTCCCGAATACCGCCTTTTCCGCAACGCTTGTGAGTGAAATTTCGTAGACTAGAGTTTTCTTAGGCACTGAGTTCAGTGGTATCAAAAGCCTCCTTCGAAAGTCAGCTTGAAACTGAGATATCACCATTTTGGGGGTGCGTCTATAATTATGATACGCACTGTAGTAATGGTCTAAATAGGAGGATGAAAATCTGTTCTTAGAGAAACACCTGATTTCTAATGCTAGACTAGTCTGTTTATACGCAACTTATAGTTTATATGAAACTTACAGTTTATATGAAACTGTTTATATGCAGAAATTGATTTTATGCGAAATCCAACAGTCTACCAGAACAATATCAGTAATAAACTGCTGTGAAAACTGATTGATGCTTTTATTCTGTCCAAATATAAGTGAGGCATGCATGATCAAGGATTCTTCGGAAAAAGGATCATTTCTCGAACTAACTGATTACAGCTAAGGGGAACAACAGGAAAAAACTGCTTGCTAGCGGAAAACTGCTCGTTTCGTGGCGGAAGTAATGGGAGTAACGCAAAGTCAAGCAAAGTCGGGCAGGGGAGGGGGAGGTACTGTCACACAAGTAACATGAAAGTCCCAAAAAATCGAATTACGCTGGATTCAGATTCCTGGATACTAACCAAACACAATGAGACCTGCACCTCCTGGGACGATACTGCATGCATTTATTCCGCGCAGCCATAAACGTCAAGTGTAGGGTCAAGTAGGTTCACAAACAATTTGACCTGAGTATGTCAGACTATGCCAGAAGCTAATACCATTTCTTTACTTGGAGACAAGAGTTCTAATTCGTTCACAGCTAAGCGTTCAGCTCATCCACCTGTGCAGTGAACTCATCACTCATCTCCTCAGTGATCTTCCTCGAGGTCGTTCCGCTTCTCTTCGGATCCATTCCAAAGTTCATTTTGTCCTTCTACCGTTTTCCCTCCCCATTCTATGCCTAGCCTATGTGTTCAGCCTTTATGAATTTCTTTATAAATTCCGAGCACAGATTTAGTCTCTATGTTTTTATTGTTTGCTCAACTTTAGTTTCGTGCACGAACATTTGTACATTGGAGTGGGTTTGCAACTAAACGTAGGAGAGATTTTCCTCCTGAACTCTAATTCTTTGAAAATTTGATTGATTAAATTTGAATTCAAAAATCCAAAACAAATTTACATGACTACTTCATATGCCTTTGTGATACGTCAATAATGGTGGCTGAAGTGGAAAATCAAGAAAGTCAACTAAAGATCACTGACCGACCGATTCTTGCCATATTACATTCTGCGAATAATATCGATCTTCTATCCGGATGTAACTGAAGAAAAGATTTCAGCAGGAAAAGAAAGCCGCACTAAATTCTACTACCACATTTTCAGCGACATATTCCTTAAAACAATGGTACCTGTACTCCGTTTGGGAGAAAGAGGTTATCTACAAGTACTGTAGTCTTTCCGGTGGAGATTTTATGCTTGAAAATCCTGAAAAAAGGATTTGATGGTTTCTGAAGATGAAATTTTACGTCTGCGACTATACACACGCGAGGGGTCAAAAGGAGCGCTTAGAAATAGTTGTACCTTCCCGTAGCCTCATGTTCTATAATAATGTGAAGAACATGACGTCGATCCCAT
The DNA here is from genome assembly GCA_000688135.1 of Ancylostoma ceylanicum. Classification (NCBI taxonomy): domain Eukaryota; kingdom Metazoa; phylum Nematoda; class Chromadorea; order Rhabditida; family Ancylostomatidae; genus Ancylostoma; species Ancylostoma ceylanicum. The sequence continues at coordinate 190,948 of JARK01001405.1, read as the reverse complement.
CTGGATGAGCTGTCCGTAAACACAAATTCGTCCTCATTCAGCACCTAAGTGCATATGATAAGGATGACCCCGTAGTGGAGCATCGCAAGAGATGCTCACCTCTACATCGTTCACGAATCTCATGTAGCGACCATCGATTGGCACGTTACTCTTGACGATATGACGGAAATTGCCTAAATTGCGTCAACAAGGGTTTACCAATAAATTAATGCGCACAAACTCTGCTGACTGCACACTAACCTGATTTAAAATCCACAGCAAAAATTCCTAGATATGCGTCAGCAACAAGAAATTCTTTTTCGTTCAGCCGACGGATTCCGAGAGGACGACCACACAATGGTTCAGTTTCGAAAGAGCCTGTGGAGAGAACATTCACATTTCGAATAAGAGCAATAGATTGAAGTTTGGAAAAAGTCGCTGTTAATCAGTCCCATTTCGAGGTGCGCTGCATATCCGACTTCAACTCAAAATCAAAGATTCTTGAATGGTTGCATGCCTGATGCCGACTTGTGAAGAACATTACAATTCAGCATTTCATCTTCGCAACAAATTTGGCGCTAGTTTTCCAGTTACAGTTGGGTTTAGTTGACCAGAAGCAGAGATCGCACCAGGGGCAGCGAGCGCAGCACTTGTCATTGCGCAACAAGCGAGCAAGCGAGGTTTGAATAAAGAAGAGGTACTGCAACTCTGTCAACAATAAAGAAATCCGACGTTCGGATGTCTCTTTCCAAGAAAAACCTCAAAAAGAGTTCGCCTACGCTTTGCTTGGACAGAGTGTATGCATTTGAATTGCGGGTAACGAAGGTTCCACTCATTTTGTTCAGGGAAGACAATTTTTATGGTGACGCTAGGGCTGTGTACTATACTTGGGAATATTCGATGACTTTCCAAATATTCGAATTTTCGAATTATTCGAATATTGCCGATTTTCAATTATTCGAAATATGAATAATTCGAATATCACGGTTTTCTCAGCGTGCAAATGAACGAATTATTCGAATATCAAACAATCTGGTCTCCCCGAATGAATGAATAGTTCGAATAGAGGTATTTTCTGGAAGTCGAATGAATGAATATATTCGATTCGAATATTCGGTTTTGACCATGCACTCGTATAAACTGACACTCAAATTTCGTATCTTATTCAAATTTTATTGACAATACAGCTAACTACTTATTATGACAGCGCTGAATTTCACAATGCCTGCACATAAAAATCTTAGAGATCTGAATATAAACAGTTCCTGGAAAGTGCAGCAAGCGCTCCTGTCTTCCTATTTATACTTTTCCTGATAGCCACACTTAACCGCCATAAACAGCGCCCATAACTTGCTCCTGCAATGGTCAGCCTCGAGGCATATCACGTTATACGAGGCAATTTGCTAGAGAAGGATGGGGCCACAACGAGCCTTCGAGGTGTGACCTCGTAATCCTACAAACATGGCACTGCGCGCTAACGCTATACCCTAGGTATCATAATGGTCTCCCATTGCCATTTGCCATTTTTCTAGATCGGAATGTATTATTCGAATAACACTGTTTTCCTTGGTCGAATGAACGAATTATTCGAATAACTCATTTTGGAAAAACCCGAATGAATGAATTATTCGAATAATCCACATTTTAAGATTGTCGAATGAATGAATTGTTCGAATTTCTCTCTTTTTCCAAAAACCGAATGAATGAATTACTCGAATATTCGAGTATTCGAACATTTCCACGAATATATTCGATTCGGTCACAAGTATACTGTGTACGTTATCAATCGTATACCGAAGACTTCTGAAATTTTGTACAGGTTTAGATTATTCCTACGCTAATGGCCATTAACGTTCCGTAACATCGTTACTGTATGTTTGCGATAACACCACTGCAGGAAAAGAAGGAGTGGAATGAGAGCGTGCCAAATCTGGCAAAAAAAAACTGCAGCAGAGAAAATAGTCTTTTCTGAAAAAATGAAACTAACCGCACTTCGCTTGCTTTGTGAATCTAACTTCCGTCACAATCTTTCCATCTTTTATATGAACAACTCGCCCATCGTAAAGACCTGTGTAGATGGAGTCTGAAATTTATATCTATCGATTTTGCAAAATGTATTCACACATAGTTGAAATCCTCCTATATATATTATGCGTAAACAGTCCAGATATCAAACATGGTGGATTCCTCGAAGAACTTTAAAGTACAGGTTTCCAACACTACCAATTCCGGTTTCAAATCGTTTATTTCCCCCGCGTTACTGATAATTTCAAGCAGCCATCATTTCTACTTCTCCATTTATTATATTTTACAATCTATTTTATGGTTTGGAATTTACGCATCTATAGTACTTTATCACTGCATACATGTAATAAGACGGTTTTAGAACATTTAATTGATTTAATTTTTTGAGAAGAATTTAATTTTTGACCATCTATTTCATCACTCACTGGTAAAATAAATGTGCTGTTGAAGTTTCTTTTTCTTATTTTGGGAAATGCGATCGCCGAGTCCCCAAAATGGTGAACGCCCTGATTTTTACCCTACTCCCGTAAGGGTCCACCACCGGTGGGCACATATTACATGCTGACACAGTGGCCTATTTTGGTGTCATCGCAAGTCTTCAGACGCTCTACTGAGTTTTTGAAGCTCTTGTAACTCCCTAGACGGACATTTCATCCAAGAAAGGGATCACAGTAGAACAGGATAATGGAGGAAGCCATAGGATTCAAGTACAAAGGTTGAGTTTGGTAGCTACTTCTTATTTCTCAGAGAGTTATTGAAGAGATCTCTGCGCATGGAGATTTACCTCCTTCGACGACGAGTGACTCCGGCCCTTCGATTTTATCCTTCAAGATGTATGCAACGCCCTGTAGCTTTTCATTAACCGCGGTGGGCCCATCAAGTACAGGACGATGTGGTAGCCTAGAGTAAAGCTGATAAAAAATGAGCTGATAAAACTGCGCAAGCCAGAGCTCTTCGAGAAACCCACTCGTACTGTTGTGTTGTTCTCGTGCTTGGGACACTGTAACGATAGAATAGCGCCAGCCACGATAACAACAAACCTCTAAAAGAGATATCCTAGTAACTCACTTTGATACAATACAAATAGACTACAAGAGGCACTTTCTCATAACCATCCTGACACTAGTCAAATAAAGCTCTTATCACACACCAAATAAGTAATCCTAAACAGTACCAAGGACCCTACCTACCATTACAACGACGTGAACTTCTGTGAAGCCTCCCTTACGAAAGAAAAAGATGCTAAGAAGCCAGTTACGAACATGATCGAATAGTGGGAGAAGAAAGTCAGGTATGACAGATGCTAGAGGTCCTTAAAATTCAACTCACATCGTTCCATAAAAGAAGAGCTGGCTGATCCTGAGGCACATAACACTAAAGTCCTGCTCTTCCTGTAAGTGTAATTCTAAATAACAAGTGTAAACTGGACACCTATACATATGTAGGTCGGGGACATGTCTCCAAAGTACTATCACGACATTTAATCAAACCGGAATGCGTTTCGAAATGCAGAGACCAACCAGTGAAGGGAAATATGAACACGTCGGAAGGTGTGTGAAACCAAACACGGAAAAATATGTGGAAAATCAAATCCATAAATCGAAGATCGTCCGAGCACAGTCGCAGAGAAGCAACCACAAACAGTTACGCGCATTCGAACTACAGTCGGTACTGTGACACCATAAAGTTATACGAATTGAAAAATTCTTAGTAATTTCCACATCCGTCTGTCGTTGGAATTTGCATACCCGTAAATGATTCGATTGGTACAAATTTTTATGAGAATGCCGCGCTTCTTAATCGCTCTCTTCAGAGCCTGGAAAGGTGCAATAACGAGCAAGCGCCTCATTGCAATCCGCCGCTCTGCCACTGAGCCATCCAGGCTGCTTTTTGTGCGGATGTTTGTTAGATAAGTGAAGACAGCATAGTATTTGCGAAACCGGGAGACCGGGCGAGAGCCGAACCCTTGATCACTAGAGCGACGGGTAATCGCTCTACCCACTAAGCTACGCGTGCACGTTGTAGCAGATCGCGCGATTCACTCACAAACCAACCATTTTGTCTATCTAGGCAGGGCGCCTTAGTTGACGGTTCACTGAGGTGGCGGGCAACGTCCAGAAAACAGACTAGTTGTTGAATTACTTCAGCACAATTCGACACTTTCTTGGCACTTCGCTAACTTCTCAGCAAGCTTTTGACGTTTTCGTTCAACTGTGTTGAGCAGCATGCGACATCCTTAATAATCTGGTCCTCAACATGCCGTCTCCATCGCTTGAGCTCTCAGGACCTGTTCTGACAGGCAGAAAATCCACCCAATTTTCGGAAGAAAAGTAATTTTTGAGAAAAAGTTGTCGTCTTTTCGAATGGTTTTCGCACCGAATTGTTAGCAATCGCATCGTGAAGTCAATGATCATAATGAATACATTCCTAGATGTTCCCTCTCTCCCCTTTTCTCAGTTGTAGCCAAAAATTGTTGGAATTTTCTGTGCTTAACCCCAATTAGTGGGCTCGGTCGGGATTATTACCGGATTTATTGAAATATTTGGTGACAGCCGCTCAAAATCAAAGGTGATTGGGTACAGGCATTGCTCTGAGTCTGAAGGTGCGTTCCCTTTTTCAAAATCATTCATTCTCAAAGAAGTCAAGTAAAATGCCTCAAATTCCGCGAACAACGCGATTCCCTAGAGAAAAAGTTGGCTCAGAAGTAGAAGAAATCCCTTGAGAGTTTTCAGATCCTGCGGCTGCGACTGTACTTCCAGAGAATCTTCATTTTTTTTTCTCTTTCCCCGCTATAATAAATTTTGTTTCCGTTAATTTCGAACTTCTAGCACACTCGTTTTAAATTTACCTTGCAATTCGATTTTCTTCTAATAGAGGTGTGATTATTTTTATTTGAAGGTAGGTACAACTTGGTATAGTCTGCTGAATTTTTGAAAGAATTGCAGTTTCTGACGAGAAAGGGGCCAAATGACATGACGACATAGTCGTCCCTCTAGTAGTNGTGAAGAAGGTGATCATCTCCGTTGATAATGGCAGAGGGAATCCGCGTTGGAGGAGGAATTTAAGAAAGGGGACTTCCGAGTTGAGAACATCGCAGGGAAGCCGCTTTTTGGAGGACGTCCGGGAAATCTCTCTGAGTTGAGAGGGTCGCAGGGAACCCGCGCTGCAGGAGGTCATCAAGGAGTTGATTATCTGAGTTGAGGATGACAAAGGAAACTCGCAATGGAGAGGGAATTCAAGAAGGGAATGAGTTGAAAAGGTCGGAAGAATTTCAGGTTGCAGGAGGACATCCAAGGGAGGGGTGTTGGTGGGGAGCTGAATTAAGAGGTCTGCAAGAAACCCACGTTGCAGGAGCACTACCTTGAGGGGGTCCTCGTGAGTTGTGAGTAGGTAGCTTGAGCTGTTTATGCTCTGATCTCCATCTCACGAATGATGTAGAGCAGGGTTGTTTGTTGGAAAATTTTCAGGTTTCATTAGTTTGCTAATTCGTTGCGTTAGGCCAAAAATGGGCACTAAGCGTCAATGCTTTGAGTCGATACGTTTAAGGCAGCACCCACGGAAATTTTCATCTTTGAGATTTCGCTGAATTTTGAGGTTATCAGGGACGATGAACTCATAGGAAATGAGAAAACAGCGTGAAACACGCCGCGAAATGGGAAATGAAGGCACTGTTTTCTATGCGTCCAGAGTGCGGACAAGTTTTTCGCTGAGGGTATACGCGCGTATCATCACGAATTCTTGTGGAAGGTCCGCATTCCATACCCTACACTGTACAATATTCCTTATACAACATGATACATTAGGCTAGACCACTCGTAGCGTGGTAAATCAATAGCGTTAACTGGCGTGGCGGACACCAAAATGGCCACGCTCGGCTCTGTAGTAGTGTTTATACTTTTTCGCGAGGCGATGGCGTCGCAGCGACGGCTACAACACGCGCGACGCGACGTGTAGCGAAACCGTCGCGTCGCGTGGTTGCGCTATGCCAAAATTCGCAAAATTGCATACACGCAGAATCACACACTTAGCTCGATCTCGCGTGAGCATCAACGTTTATGCGTCCTCATGATAAGCCGTCAAGTCCCGTAAGTTTTAGGCCAAAGCAGAAAGAAAATCAAACAATGAACACACTACCCCAAGCTCTGACATCAGCGAAATCATCGCGTCGCGTCTGCTAGCAGGCGCGACGCGAATCCGGCCCATCGCGTCGTTTTTCAAGAAAAAAGTATAAACAGGGAGCGACGTCGCGCCGCGACGTCGCGTCGCGACGGAAAACGCCTACTTCCACATCGCGACCATTGTTTGTGCATGCTTCCACTCGGGACCCATCGCATTGGAACAGCTTGCTTGGACGCGACGATCGCGTCGCGCCGAAGTATAAACACTCCTTGTGTCCAAGGCAGTATCTCCACAGATAGGCCGCTTTTCACTGTGTTCAAGTTGCCATTGTGATTGTCTGGCAGCCGACGACACGGAGAACGACTCACCTCGAAAGTGAGGATTTCCGTGGGTGCTGCCTTTAATGACGCACGGCCCTGGTGTAGAACATTCTTCAGTTTGAAATAAATCATGTGAAACGTTCCAGTGCAAAGTTATTTTAACGACAGAAGCGTATTACGCTAAACACCGAGACTTTCAGGTGAAAACAGAATGTTTTGTCCAGAGTTGTTGACAGACATATGCTTTAGACTCAACTAAATGAAATTTGAAAAGTCATGTTTAGTTGGAAGAAGGAATTCTTTTCTGTTTCTGTTCAGATTAAAGTGGCTGAGTTTATTCAGTATCTGCAGCTGTGAAAATCCGCAGTAGTCACCTTTTGCATACAATAGTCCTAAGACTCACTCTTAAATATAGAACGGCAAGAAGGTCCAAAGTTCTATATATTCTTTCAAGCAAATTCTGGAGTGTTCGCCTATTGTGTCTGGCTGGATAAGCCTTGACTCTAATGTAATGCTTGAGATGCACTTTTGGCTGAGTGCTTCCATCAATGTTTTCGCTGCAACACTTATTTTTATGGGGATCCATAGCTGTCGTATTCCAGCATGCAGCCACGCAAAGGTTGTGCTACGTAAAGTGACCCGCCGGTCCACTAGTTCTATTAAAAAAGATCGAAGAGAAAATCACCTCACTGTGGTAGCCACAGCCTAGCCGCGTTCATAAGGGGTCCTTACAATCCCTTTCTTTCCTTCTCGGCAGTTCGATTTGGACAGAGCTTCGATGAATTGGCAACTACTTGGAGAGTTGGGCAAATGTTTTGAGCGATTCCTTTCCTCTCAGCTGAGCATTTGAGTATTAGGAGAGTAATATTAACATCTCGGAACTCTCACACATCAAAATGTTGGAATGTGAAGAACCTCCCGCACAACAATTTCCGCTGAGTACAAGAGTCTGTATCGACAGCCATGCTGATTGCGTCAGGTCTATGATCCAGCTTCACTGTAGAAAACTTCGAGAAACTGCTTTTTTCCACGTGGTTCTTAGAGTAGACTTGGTGCCTTATCCTCAGTATTGTAACCTGCGAGTTTAAGAGTGCTTATGAGTACATACCTCTCTCTTGTGAGCTTCAGAGTCCTCATTTATTATCATAGCCAAGGAATTCCTGGTGAACATTGTGGGGCGGTGTCTCTCTACCACTCATGTTTTTTTTTCAATCGTCTTAGTGTTGCTAAGTTTATATTGGTCACAGAACAGAAAATATCATTTTTAAGGGTTTCCATCTATCAGGTGCTGCTCACAGAGTAAGAAGTTGAAAGAAGTTACCATTTGCTGCAATTTATTGCTGAAGTTACTGCCTACGTACTTGCTTTGAATATAAGTAGGAGTACTCGATAGCGTGCTACAAATGGTGAAAATTATCAAGATAACCACAAATCCTTCTTCCAATGAATTAACGGATTTACGCGTTCACGCGTAACGGCCATTTTTAGCCTGACGTAACGAATTAATGAGTTAACGAAATCTAAAATTTCTCCAACGCACACTCCTGGTTTGGATGAATAACTAAACTTTGCAGGTAAAGGCGGCAAACTTCGGAATTTCCCTTTTAGATCAGTAGAGCCAACCTTCAATCATCTTGTTCTCCCCTTTTTTGTTGATCCAAGCGCTAAAAATCGAATCATCCATTTAAGAACACGAAAAATTTGCTTCCTCTCGACTCTCTTAGGCGATGAGTCAACCGGCTACAGACAGACACTTTCGGAAAAGTTGGGTAGCGTTTGCAGAGGGGAGCCAGCCGGCGACAAACAGACAATTTCGCAGTAGCTTTGTCGTTTTTTACGTGGAGAAGACGGTGAAGCTATTGCGAAACTATCGTCGGGCGCAATAGCCGGGTGACGACTGATCGCAGCTGGAATGCAGAGGAGACGCCAATTTTTCGAGTTCCTGGAAAGAGTATTCGGTTCTGAGTGTTTGAATTGACCGAAAAAGAGAGGAGAAGGCGGCTGAAGATTGGCTTTATCGATCCATCAGGGGAATTTGGGAGTTTCCCGAGTGCATCTGCTGAGTTAAGGAATTCAGCTCAATTCCTTATCAAGATCGGCTTTTCTGCAAGAACTGAAGACATTCTGATGTCTAGGCGGAGAAAAATGGAGTGATATTTCCAGTTTACGCATTGTTTGTTTTCTGAAGAATATTTGGCTCGGTACAATTCTTCTGGAAACATCTACTTGCTTGCAATATCAACTCTTTAAGTCCGATTTGAAGTAGCGAGATAAACGCAGGATGCTTAGGATCCACAGCATTCACATCCGTTCATCAACCAAACATTGAAGGCGCCAGCCTTCATATTCTCTCTTTTGAGTCTCTCTCCGAGCTTGAAGAAGAGCGAGAATATTTACGCACGCGAAGAGCTACAAAGATGTTGGGAACCACACTTATTTGAGAGTTTATCTGCAGAACGAGGATTGAACAATCAGAGGGTGTGAAATCTAGATGTGAATACTTCTCCAAGGGTTCTCCAAGGGTTTTAACTCTTAGGTAGATATTTCATTCTCCAAACGTTCTCCAAATATTTTAACTCCTAGGTAGATATTTTACCAGTCTAGTCGTCCGGCTGACGCCGGACTTCCAGAGTTTTCTTTATGCTCGCTTCGCTCGCATGACTTCACTCGCATCCATCCTAGAAGAATAATGGGCATGCAGATTTCGCTCCGTTTTCCCTATATGCCTCCCCATAAAAAAAGGACTGACCAAAGAGAACTGCTTGCGTCTCTCAAAGAAGTTTAATCATTCTCTCGGGTGAAATAGCTAATCGTAGCTATATGTTACCGATTCAACCTGGAATGAACACGAGAAATGATTTATCATCCTTTGTTTGTTGTGAGTGATCCACTGATAACAATTAGGTTGAACATATAAGAGAACGATGCGGTGGGCTTAANCTTGCTTGCACTTTGCACAGCGGTCAATGAGGACGCGACCAGTAAAGTTTTTTTTTTTTTTTTTTAATACAGTGACCACGAATATGATGCATTATGAACGAAATATGAATGAAATAGAATTATGAACGAAACTACCAATTTGTTGATTTTATTGATTTTTCCGCTGTTGCAAAGGGAACGCTAGGTACTCTTTCTCTGAATCACTGAAATCAAATTCACTCAAAATCCTCACGTGTTGCACCCACTAGAGTATAAAATAAAGCTTTACGGCAAAATCGGAGAACGCACCCCGTTTTGGTCTTAGGCGAGAAACCGATGTTTCAGTCCAACTCGAAATTTGACTTTTTTTTTTCAAATTACTCACAACTCGACTAGAATCGACCACCCAAATGTTTAAAACAAATCGCAGACTTTTGCCTAGCAAGCCGCAATTAGAAGAAAATGACCGATAAAATATGTATAAAGAAGAATGATTAATGAGAGGAGTGCTACGGTGAAGAATGAAAATGACTGGTAGAAAATAAAAAAGAATAAGTTGTCAGAGAACAGTTCAGAAGTACAACGGTTTCATAGTTGGTTACAATTTGGACTCGATTACATAGAAGTTTAATACAACTATGGTAAAGCAAACAACCAACAAATTAACGGAGCAAAGAAAATACACACAATGACACTAGCGATGATTGCGGCCGTGGGAATTTCCTGAGAAAACTATCAATGCAGGGAGCTGCACTGCCGTCGATCACCCTCTGCATAACCTTCAACACGATGCGCATGGGCATTGATTTTTCGACTGATCGTCAGCGATGACTGACTTGCGTAAAAAGAACTGTAGTTGCTCTGATACCGGTTCGCCGTCCCCATTTCTGCCATTATCAGCTGATCATTGCTGATAAAGCCGGAGTTCTTCTCCCTATTCTTCAGCACCCACTTATTCATTCACTACTCACTAAGGTGCGCCGAGAAGGCAGTAGATCGCAGAGTTATGAGGAGAGACGGGCACCAACCTTGATGCACATAAAACCAGCTAACTCGGACAAGCTCATAAAATATGTGCCATGAAGCGACTTCGGCAGTCAGTTAGTAGTAAAAGCCTACACACCGCTGAGAATTATTTCATTTACACTATACTGTCAGCAATCAATAAGTTCTAATAAATACAAACACAGTGAAAGCTTACTACTGATAACTAGCTTACTTTCAACAGAAAAACGGTTCCATAGCACCCATGCGCTGGGTAACGCCCCAATTCAATCTGCAGAGCATTCGATGCTCGAGAATGTGAATTCAACTAGCTGCTAAGGTAGAACGAATTACGGTTACATCTATCGTTTAGACTAAATATAAGCACCTAAACGTATGCACGAGAAGAGATCCGATGCTGTTTTGTATAAAATTAGTGAACAAAGCTCGAAAAATAACTCCACTCATGAGCTATGCAACACTTAGTTTTCTAAAATTTATGTCCCCATTTGAGCAATCCGTTTTGTTTAATAAGATTCGTTTGTGAGAGCTAGTGAAGTTGAGGAATCCGCGCCCAAACCTAATACACAAGGAGGACAACACTATTAATCCGAGCACCATTCCACCGATACCGGCTTTGATGACATCAATTATCAGCTACAACAGCAGTTGAGCATACATCGCTCTCGTTGCTAGTATCACGCTGAACACACGAGAAAGAAAATCACAAGCTGTCGAAATAGAACAAACTTTATTATTATGACATCACATGTCACTAGATATATATGCTCTCTGCTCAGAATCAGTTCTATAAAGCCATGGAAAGACGAAAAAAATCACAAACTGCATCACTTTTGCAGGAAAATTAACAAGGATAACAACTACATACATATAGAATCTGTGACTAATAACAGTAGAGGTGCCATTATTTAATGGTTTCACCCCGTAGAGCAAACTACTAAAAGGAACATATATATGTATGTAACTCATGAACAACAGGGCCAATATTAGGAATCCTCGATTGAGGGAAATAGTAGGAAGCGTTTTTCGCTGGACTTCATAGAAATTTAGAAGGACAGAAATTACCTCACTTCTTGCGTTATTTTCTGAATTTCTAACAGCAAGCAGAGCTGGACTTCATAGAAAGATCTACCATTCAGCCAATCAAGATCCCTATTATTGATAAGTCAATGACGTATAACCACCCGGTGAGCTGTGAAAGCTACTACTAACATGTGTAATACTGATGTGTAGATCCTGAACACCTGAGGCCTACTGCAATATACTACACAAGAAATATAAACGAAGCATTGCAACTAGACTGGCAACAAAACGTCAGACGTCTAATGAGCTTGGATCGCTCGGATTTAGCTCAAGCATTTGTTCTCCTCGTGCTATTTCATCATCCGTGTACGGCAGCTCTTCAGGAAGGGGCTTACCTTTAGTCTCAGGTATGAAAGCTGCCACTACGATGAGCTGAACAGTAAGAAACACAGCAAAAGCCATATATGGTACCAAATAGTGTATGGTCCGCAAGTGCACCACCTAAAGTCAAGCTGTGGAGCCGTAGAAGATAGATAGTATTCCCGAAGGCTGAACTCACCATTGGCGCTGCCACTGAACCCAGTCGCGCTCCTACGTTACACACAGCACGTGCCATGTTGCGTACTACCGTAGGAAACAATTCAGCTGAGTATAAATGATTGATTTTCCAGGCTGGATCAAGGGCTGCAGAAACCAGCAGGGATAAAGCGACAAGCGACCAGTGACCAGCCGACGCACCGAGTAATTGACTTAATCATTTGAAAAACAATAATCTTTGAATGAAAGAAAATCACTTTCTCTAGAAAGGAAAATTGCGTAGTTGATCGGATATCTCGAATAGTGTTCTATCAATGCCTTACAAAGGATTGAAGCCTAGCTCATATACATACTCGAATAAGAAAAACTAACGCTCGAAAAAATATTTTTAAACGAATTTCAGATGACAAACGCGATTCAGAGCTGATGTCTACCACTTCAGCTGAACAAATGTTAAAAACAACAAAATAGTCTAGCTTACCGAAATTTGACAGCAAACAAAGTTGTTCTCACCTGATCACAGCTAGCCACGCTCCTATACAGGCAAACCCAACAGAGACGCTTACTATTGGGCGTCGACCGACGAAAGACGATACCGCAAATGGTAAAAGACCTTAAACAACCAAATTGTTACAAAAAAAATCTTTTGAAGATTGATTGACTCAGACTGACTCAGACTCGTCCTATCATACCTAGAGCAAACTTCGATACACCCATAAAAGCCATATTCAAGTATCGATTTCCAGGGAGTGCGTCTGCATTGAAGTAGAACCTAAACACGTTTCTGTGAACAGTACACATCAAATTGAACTCGTCGAGACTAACGATGTTCGCTTTAAAAATATTAGTAGCATTAGAACCATATGAATTTTATACCTACTGAACAGCCATTATTAGCTGCTTAAACAATGAAAACTAAGTTAATAATACTACAAACTAACCCAAAAGACACGACCGATGAAGAGACGAAGCAGTAGCATAGTGCTATTAATGGAGCATAGACAGCTGGATGACTAAAAAGGTATAAATACGAAGTGCCAGAAAAAGTAGACATGTACATCACACAAATCACCATTCTGGGCTAGGATTCATGAACGCATAACCAAGCAAAACCAGGCTAGCAAACCAACTTTTGCATTCTACGTCTCCTAGAAATGCGCAGTCTATACGCTAACCAATGACGCTAACCAGCGTTGGTTTGCTTGGTTTTGTTTCCTGCATCCTAGCCCTGCTTTGACTACTGTTGTAAACTATCATTTTTCAGTAGATCGACTGTGTAACTGATAGCATCACTTGATACCAATAGTCGAAAAATGATAAAAGACGCAATGTTATTGTAACGAGTCATCATGGCCAAACTATCCGCTACAATAATTATTAGGTCTACTTTTCTCCGCAAGTGATGAGTATTGCTATAGCAATACTCACTGATAGCACTGCCTTTGGCTGTGCAGCGACAACGCCACACTTTAATGGTTGTGAGCTTTCAAAGTGGAAACGCCAAAAGCACCTGAATAAATCCGAATACGTATATTTCCTCGACGTCTCTTTCATGTTAGGGCAAGTGATTGCCGGTTGGGAGAATCCCAAAATTTCCCACCACTGCCACTCTGAACAAAAGAACCTCTTGTGACAAAAAAAACTACATTTATAGCAATGGCACCTCACCATTTGTTTGCTGCACTGCTCCAGATCGCCTTGACATAACTTGAATAGCCGTAGATCGGGCTTCAGCTATTCGGTGGACACCAGCTAGCCAGCGGCAACTCTCCACTACCCACATTTGCTGTATATAAAATGTAAAATGAGCGTTTAACGATAAATCTCATTTATGTTCGGCTCTAAGCGTGGATTGTTAGAATGGCGTAGATGTAACATGTGAAAATCGGATGCTAGTTTACTCATTTCTAAGCATGTCGGTAGTGAAATTCCCGACGTTCAATGACATGCTGGGGGCGGCTACACCTGCATAGGGGTGTGCGAAGTTCCATAATTGAGCCAACGAGTGCTATCATACCCCGTGCTTGTGCCGCTTTGTTGCTGCAATCTTGCTTGGCATTTTAGCTCTAAATTCCGCTTAAAATTTACTGAGTGGCAGCAAGTAAATATGTATGTGATTGATATAAGATAAGTTTCTGTTCTTTTCCGGTTTTAATTCGTAGTTTTCCACTAGTTGGTTTTTCTCCTTAGCGCACCAGCGAATATAAAGTGAACTAAGAAATAAAACATTAAACTTAGTGGCACAATGGTAACTTCTTCATACACAAAAAACGTGCGGATTTTGAAACAACTCACATAGGCTAAGAAGGCTAAAAAGGCCAGAACAGCAGTGAGAAGGTGGAATGAGAACCAGTGCTGTGTCAGCCGTGCAAGAACAGCTACAAACACCTGAACAGTAATCTACGAGTGCAAATCAAGAATACAAACCGTAAACAAAAGCGGTTTTTCAAGAGAAAACGTGATTATCTTCAAATATAAACAGTGTGGTTACCATGGAGAAGCTCCAGCCGTTCAACGATACCGCTAAAAGCCTTGATCCGGGATGATCCAGGCACTCGATAAGGAGTACTAGATTTGTTACCTTAATAGCGTGGATTTGACTGCAAACTTCTTTTTTTTTTTGAATTATCAGCTTAAAAATATTACGAAGTCTTATTCTCTGCCCCACCTCCATTTTATGACCAGCACATATTCCTAGTCAACAAACGCAGGCAATTATATGATTTGGACAAAAGAAACGGCGACCTAGTTTGATATAAGAGTATTCTAATGTGGACTGACAAATAGTTTCTGTCGGACACGTACGCTCAGTTATTTGGCTGTTACAGTGGTGTTACAGAAATTTTTCATAACTGTCGCCAACGCTAAATTCACAATGAATTTACTTCATGGATTTCGTGTATCAGTTTTTTTAATACTTCCAAACGCAAAATATTATGTGCATTCCCAAAAAACGTAGAGTTGTGTATAAGGTAGGACACAGAAATGGAAGACGTCTTTATTCTATTCGAAATATTTATTTCTTGGGTGTTAAATTAAATCCTTGTTAACCTAACTTGTTTCCCTTTTGACTCAGAAAATGTTTAGTTAAAACCGTTGTAGTTCCGTAAGGACTTCAAACAAGATGGTTTCACAACAAAGATGTTCAAAAGGAGAGCCAGCGATGTTACACCAAGAAAGCGTCTGTGAAATTCCTTTGCCATGATGTTATTCAAGGTTATGATCTATTTAGCTTTTAGGCTTGAGAAGAGAGATATAAATTGGAAAAAGAGCATCATTTTCTTTTTGCATTCATGCGAGACAGGAGGATGTATAGGAGAACCCACTGAGTTGCGTAAGCGAAACACGAAGGGTGGAGAGTTTGATGACCAAATTTCCGTGGCCCAGAAACCCGGGAGATTGGTCTCACTCCTTTCCAGAGTTTTCACTGCTTTGTGGGCCGGTGCCCAATCTTGCTCAAAGGTTAAGTCAATGTCCTCAACGTTTACTTTGGCCCAAAGAATCACCGCATCCTCCAAGAGAGTGGATTTTCTATAGCCCCTCACATTTCATGTGGACCACCCTGCATAATATTTGGTGCGTGCAAAAGTTCCGGGGCAGTTGGCGGTAGTTCCTCGTTTAACGTCGTTTTTCGCCTTTTGCTTGTGATATCCTGATATGATTTTTATGTAAGATGATAGTCTGTGGCATCTGCTACCCATGTCACATTTGGCTCGGATATGTGTTGCGGCGCTGCTGTGTTCTAGGTGTAAAACTAATGTTATGGTCAGTCAGCGAATTTGTAGAATTTTGCTTTATGAATTAAAATCTAGATTGTCTGTGAAGGAGGCGACCCATACCATTAATACTGCGTTTGCATAGAGTATCTTCTTCAAAACATCAGAGGCTCGTGGGTTCTTAAGAAATCCAAGGGGAGATGAGACCTTGAAAAATGCTCCACGTGCGCAGCGCCAATCCAACTTTCACAAAGGCGACCGAAAAGAGCAGGTTGAATCGGACTCAATGTAAAGTGAGCAGAACATTATGGGGAATTTATCCAACCATTGACCGTCACTTGTACTGGATTGGTAAAAAGAGAAATATGAGTAGACGGACTTTGAGTAAACTGAGCGAAGAACGCCAACGCCCACACTGGCACGTCTAGAAATATCTGATCTACAAATATTTTAACAGGCCTTTTCCAAGACGGATTGTTATTGTTGATGGAAAATGGGTCGTGGGCGAGAATAGGAAGTGGTCGACCCAGGATCCAGACTCGATTGACCTGTCCAAAAAATGGGCAGGCCATCACTATACCCAAGATAAATTTTTTTGTCTATTTTTGGTCTGTAACCTGAGTTACCTACAAAGAATTTTTCCCAGACGAGTGCATAGTAAGTGGGTGTTACTACACATTTCTTTCCGGAGCAATCAAGGCAAAATCTCAAATATAAAGTCAACAAAGGCCAGCTTAGGTGGTCTAGTGCTGCGGGATAACGAGTACCAACATTTTGTAGTGTAAAAAGTTAGCTATTTTTGGTTCAAAATTCCAACCTATCCTATGTTACTCTCTGGACCAGTCTGCAATAAAATTTTCCCTTATCAAGCTTCTACGACTTTACATCCGCTGAAAAACTTTTGATGGACTGACCCTACTCGAAAACGATATGTGCCGCTCTTTCGAGTATAAACGTGTCAAATTCCAAGCTTCTGGAGAAACCTTTTTCGTGCCGTGTTGGCAACATCACAGAGATGCTACCACTTCTTGATTTGAATAAAATCGTTGATAATGAGCAGAGTTATGGGGTTTTAAAAAATCAGGTGCAACTGCCCCGGAACTTTTGCATGCACCTAATAGAATACTATCTCGATCGTGCTACCCGCAGGTTGTCATAACGGAGAAGGCAATTTGGGACCTGACATTGCCATGAGTTAGGAGGACTTGGGGCGTTGTGACTGAAATGGTCTTGCTGGAGCCCTCCTTTAAACGACAGATCTGACTGTGACATGGGTGAAGCTCGAATACACAGTTTATTTCTTTTCAAACATTTCTCAGACCTTTATGAGAGTTAGAAAATGGTTCGGAGTGGTAGCTGTATTGCAATCAACCATGCCCTTCTTGAACTTGGAGAACTGCTGTTGAACGGGACAAACGTTTTAGTCGCAAACTACACAGATACCGTGAACAGTTTTGCAAGTCTCCCATGCCAAGCTTCGCACCGCTGAAAGTGTTTTCAAACCATACATAGGGACTCCTCTCAGGCCTTCACTAAGACCATATCCAGTTTCAGTCTGATTGAAAATCACAGGTAAAATATCTCATGCCCACAACCCATTCGCAACACGCGTCAAGCTAGAATATTCTACAGAGTTGTTTACATACCATGTACCCGCCACATCCAGCACCAAGCGTAAATAGGAATGCCGCTGACAGCAGCCATGACACGGTAGCCAAGAACGAAAACACGCCATTAACAACGCAGACAAGCAACAGACACCCTATAAATTGCCCGTTTAGCATAAAGAAGTCGAGCGCTGCTGATGTGTCGAAGGAGAGCATATTCCCTACCTTTCAGGACTAGTAATCGCCCGTATGCATCTGCCAGCCACCCAGCGATAAACGACCCCGACAAGGCGCCAGCCATCAAAGTCGTCGACATCAACGTAGTGAGAAAAGACTGTTGACAAGCTTCACCCCAGTCGAGAAGGATGGAATTAAAATCAGCATCCATCACCTGAAGAGTGGAAACCGATTAGCAAGAGGGAATAGTAGAGGGATCACCCTATCATAGATGAGTGCAGCGTGTGATTTTATATATTCAGAGTATCCAACGTTCAAGCGCACGCAGTGGTTTCTGAGAATGAAGGGGTAAGCACCAGAGATATGCGTTATTACGATTTACGAATTACGAATTACGGCCATCTTGCGCAATTTTTTACGATTTAAGGTTTACCTAAAACTACCCAAAAATCCGTAACAAAATCGTAAACGACGACAAGCAAGGAATCTCGACATAGCGCGTGTGTTAAGATAGCAAATTTGTTTGCATTTGCATTTCGCACTGATGTTAAAAGCGAAATCACGTAGTTCTACTGATGGTTTCTACTATTTGCAGGGGGTAACTCTTACCAAATTCATGTTCGACACTTCTGCAGTGAAAATCTGCTGGGACTGCGTAGATCAAAGGTTTACATGAAGCGCCACAACAACATCAATAGCCACATTTGAGCTCTCTTTTACTAACGGTGCTAAGCTATCGCAGAGGATACGAGCAGCACCTCTGCCGTTCGTCGAAAAAATTTACTTTGAGTCTATGATTTCAACTACGGCGTGCCTTAATTACGCGGACAAATATTACCGTCCGAGGTTTTATGAACCAGCAGATAGCGCTCATGAAAAACGAGCAAAGACCATAAACAAAGAGCGCAAAGAATAAATTCGTCTCTATCTGAATCGTAGGGGCCTTAAATTACGCATTAAATAGATTTAGCTTTACTCAGTGATTCCTGTCGAGACCATTATCGAGCAATGGCCCTGCTTCGACTGACCTTGGACAGGTTCGAACTGACATAGCTCTTACCCGCCAACCAAAATTTGTCACTCTGATTATTCAAAACCTGCTGCACCGTGGAAATTTTTTAAAGGAGAAAACCAGGTCTCCAACCATACCGTTGGCGGCCCGCCTGAGTAGCAACCTGGATTACACAAGTCTGTTTCCCTTCTGAGCTGACAACAATTCCTGAGCTTTCTGCAGTTCAAACGGCTTGAGTCCTAGGTGTTCTTTCAAAATTCTTATAACAGGGCTTCTCGAAAGTCACTTTGCGCGATTGATTCCGCAACAACCTGATACTTTTATGAACTTCTTAATTGAATGAACACTGACGAGCTCAAATTATCTTATCAGCTTCTTGATGCTTGAACAGTGAAGTCTACTAGGTCTATGAAAATGCGGGAGAAAAAACGTACCTCGGTATCAATCATCGCAACATCCTCCGTATCATCTGTCAAGTTTAGAAACACACATTTTGCCTGAAGTAACAAAATTGCAGTCAAGCACAGCAATTCGTAAATAAAATTGCGATAGGAAAAGTCATCCTCGGAAAACCCAGTGAGCCTATAAGGCAAGAGTTCTAAGTTTGTAGTGCCACTAACCTGTGCAGGCTCATAAAAAGCCGTAGATAACATGGTGGTCGTAACTGGTATGTAGCTCAGCTGAGAGATTAGCAAAACCGTTAATTCGTATTTTCTAAAAGCCTTCAATTAGCCATTCCCACTTCAGAACAGCGAAGTATACTTTTTTTCCAGATTTTTTTTCTAGTCCGAAGTAGAAAGTATACAGATACTTTCTACTTCGGACTAGAAAAAAAATTGGATTACCCTTACGCTAAAGCAAAAGCGATAGAAAAGGCCAACGGAGTAACGAAAAACTCAAATAACACTGATATGCAGTAATTTTCGGAGAAGTTCGAAAAAATCACGGAATTAACTCTAACATATATAGCAAGTAATAACATTGTTCCAGGAGACGGGCAAATATCACAGCGGAACGGTCCTACAGATGGGACAAAAATAATACGATACCCTGTATATGCATCGCATCTTGCCTAAACATACGGGAGAGGTCGTATATTTACGTCTTCACACCTATCTTCAACAGTTTAGAACAACCGTTAAATCTTGGAATAACAGGTGATACATATCCTATGCACCACTAGTTTTCCAAGCCAGTACAAAATAAAATCAATAAGTTTATGACAACTACTCGATGGTCACTGAGGGAAGCTACCTTTTCCTTTGTTACTAGAATACAGAGTTCATTTTATTTGATCTCAACCGAATTTCCACTTAAAAATAGCAACCCTTTCCTAAAGGGTTGAAAGAAGAGGTGGATAAAATTGCACTCAGCCAACTATTCACAACATATAGGTACGTAGCGAGTTTTCAATCTTCATGAAATGATGAAAACCCACCCAAAATCTCGACTAATGCTACTCCTCATGTGGCGGGTGGTGCGGCGCGCTCGCGGTGGCGATCTGAGTGGTGAATTACCATCGCTGCCGTCAACCACCACAGTGCATGTCATCTTGATTTACCTGCCAATGCCTCATCATTCAGAAAAAGAGAATGCGTGCGAGAAAAGAAAAAGAAAGGTTTCCAGCACCACAGTACAATTCAAACAACAGAGAATAAAAAAAAACAATTGCAAAACTCCTTGAACTATCCCGTCCAAACAAAGCAATAGCAATAAAGGTTTTGAAAATTGACGACGTAGAGTAGTGAAATTATTAGCGGAAAATAGACCGATCTCCAAAGCGAACAGCGCATTGATCTCTCCTACTGCAGCTGTGAAAATAATCACAGCCAAGTAATCTCAAAATTCCCTTTTTGAAGAGTTAATTGTACATCCCAGTGGAATGCAATGTGTTCCCTAGAAATATAACACATTCGGCACTTTTCGGCTAGTTCTGCAAGAATTATTTTTCTCCCAAACCTCGCCTTGGGTTGTTTTCGAAGGCACTGAGCACGATCATCATATCCATTTTGTACGTAATTCCATTTTTGTAGGAGAACGGTAGATACGGTAACTCACAGAATTTTCTCAAATTTTGTCGTTTTATTTTATACGCTGATTATGATTATCAACATTATTTTGCGTACCATCTTCGTTTTCTACCTGAAATTAGCATTTTTTTTTCTAAATTTCCTAACGTACACCTACATTATCCTTACAAAAATGGGGACGGTACAAAATAGATACAATATTCGTGATAAGCAGCCCAAATAACCCCTAGGCAAACTTTGAGAATATTTTGCGAGGTATGGTATCCACAGTATGCCTACCGTAACCCTACAAAAAGGGGTCTACGGTACAAAATGGATACGATATTTGTGCTCAGCACCTCGGAAAACCCCCAATGCGAAGTTTGGGCGAGAAAATTTTCTTGAAATTTCGGGGCAGAACTAGCCGAATAGCGTCATGCATTCTTTTTAAGGAAATAATGAAAAATACTATTTGGGTACCGCTCCTAAAATCTTTTTATGAAATTAGCGATAGAATCATTTGGTGCACCTTTTCCGGTTTATTGGATAAATTGCTTTATTGGATAAATGATAAATAAAATCGTTGACTACGCATCATTTACTATACAGAGTTGGACAAAATTATAGTGACAGCTGACGAGTGCGTACCCCTTTTACGTCCTCTTTGGGTTGCTGCTTCTTTCCAGAGATGATTTGTTGGCTTTAGATCTACAATTCCACTATTTCACTGGGATTCACGAGTGGACCATTCCTACATCCAGTCCAACTCTGAATCCCATTTTAGTCGTAGTGCAGTCGCGGCACACTTCAGGAAAAAGGAAATGAAGGCTCAGTCTAACTCAACAGCCAGGAGTGAACGACTACAAAGAATGATGTCAAGAACACTGCAATCAAATACTCTAGTGTTTCCACATTAACCGTTCTCGAGGCTTGAGCTAAACAGCATTGAATAGCTTTCCTTGGCGCCAATGTTCACATAACGTTTCACATTCATAGGGTTAGAATCGAATCCATGCGTCGATGGTAGTACATTTTTCGCAGAAAAGGAGAGCACGCGGCGCGGTCACGCTGCTCGTGCTGGAATCGGCACCGTAGCGGCAAATTAAGAGTTTCTTCACAGTTTTTCATCATATTTGATGTCAACTATCAAGGAAACTAATGTCGCAGCGAGGATTCCAGTGCGAACAAGGTCGCGCTGCGTGTTTCCTGAGTCTGCGAAAGACGCAACACCTCGTATTATTTCGCATCCGTGCCACCATCATCACCTCCCACTGTAGAAGTATAAGTTAAAAACTGATGTAGAAATTCTCACAATTCACAGTGGGAGCGAAACATCATAGATTTTTCACTGATCCTGAAGCGTACACCCTAAATTCACGGGGTCTCAGTTCACTCGATCACTCGTTTTCTTCTGTTTTCGAGATCGTTATCTGCTTAGGTAATGTCGATAATCGTTATGTATTTTATATAGTTACGTATTTCAAATGAATTGAAATGAGCTGTATTATTTTGCCAGCATGTCGATACTGTCATGGACTGAGGCTTTTATATACAACTCATGTTGTTATGTGAAAAATTTCTGATGGTATAAGGATATAGTGTTCGCTTCATTCAATGTTTTAAGTTTAACTCTGTAATACTCCTCCCTGAAGATTATTCAGTACAAGTAGTAGGTAATATTTTTAGAAGTATAAATTAAATTTGGAACAACATCAATACAATACACCGATGCCACTGGCGCACAATAAAAATCAAGATGAAAACCGTCATAGAGGATATTCCTTTTTTTTGCAAAGTTTCAAGAGATCCAGCAAAATACAGTCACTACAGTTTATGGTCTGTTCTTCGGTGCGCGCACTGCAGATCAGGCTCCGATCAAACGCGGCGGCGCGGCTAGATCAACTCCCTCTTCACTAGCAGCAAGTGATCGGCCACCCGTGCCACACCGCCACGTTCGGTTGGAGCGTGATCTGCAGTGTGCGCTCCTCCAAAATTGTTTGGGAACGTTTTGCAGTGAGTTTGCACTCCTGGTACACGAAAGCATCGGCAGGCTGGCAGCAACAAACTGCTGCCTAAAGGAGTGTTTATACTTTTTTCGCGAGGCAACGGCGTTGCGGCGACGGCTACAACACGCGCGACGCGACGAGTAGCGAAGCCGTCGCTGCGCGCGGTTGCGCCATGCCAAAGCTCGTAAATTTGCGTACACGCAGAACTACACAAGTAGCTCGATTTGGCATAAGCGCCAACGTTTATGCTTTCCTATTATAAGTCGTCTAGTCCCGTAAGTTTTAGCCCAAAGCATCAAGGAAATCAAAGAAACAACAGCCTACTCCAGGCTCCGACATTGGCGAAATCATCGCGTCGCGTCTGCTAGCAGGCGCGGATCCGGCCTATCGCGTCGTTTTTCGAGAAAAAAGGTATAAACAGGGCACGACGTCGCTCCGCAACGTCGCGTCTCAAGAGCAAACGCCAACTACCACATCGCGACCACTGTTTCCACATGCATCCACTCGGGACCCATCGCACTAAAACAGCTTGCTTGGACGCGACGGTGGCGTCGCGCCGAATATAAACACTCCATAGCGACCGTTTGCCGCTGGCGCAAGTCCTCTAACGGATTTTTGGAATTTTTCCTTTGAAATGCACTTTTGTTGTTGAGCGTGCTTTTGGGTGTCGCAATAAATCTGGTCCATTTTATGAGTGGTTGGTTCTTATACTCCTAAGATGTGTCTAGTATAGGTAAAGACGGAGATGAAAAATATCGAGAAAATTAAATGATATCTAGAGAAGATTGTAAAGTGACAGAGAAAACTGAAGAACCAACGATACTGCTGTGCTGCTTCCATCGATTAAAAAAAATCTGGAAGCGCTGTGTTGCATGTTGCTCAAACACAGTGGAAAAGCTTTTAGGCGTTGGAATGCGATAAGAAGCACATACCAAAGTTCGAATGATGACAACCGCACTTTCCAGCTCTTATCTTTACAGACTGGTCTCTGGCATAAGATCAAGGAAACTTATTGAAAAATAAGACACTGCACGTGATAGTCACTGCCCAGCAGGACAGAGTAGGAATCGGGCATATCCGGAAGAACTTTTGTTAGTTCCAGCGTCCGGGGCGATGTGATGCGACCGATACATTGATCTTGGGTTCATACTAGATGTGATGCGTCCATTGACAGCCCTAGTTTCCACGCTCGTCCACTTCTGAAGGATTCCCCTTCAAAGGCGGCCAACGCGACATGCATACTCTAGATGAAAACGCCGCAGAGCGCTCGCTGCCTTTAAAGACAGTACCCGCTGAAATCCTTGACTCGGCCAAACCAGGGTTTGACTGGTGTTTATAAACGCCAGTTGTTCAGAGAAAAAAGGAGATATCCCGTGACCACACTAATTTTTTCATTACGTCGAGCCGAAGACCACTTGTGACCGTGCACTGCTGTATAACGAGAAAGATCAGGATTAAATTAGTTATTTAAGTGTTGTACATAAAAAAAAAAACTAATTTAAATTCTCTATCCTTTAGTCTATGGCATGATGTGTAAATCTATCTTGCGTTGCGCAGTAACGGGGCGAGTCAGAATCAATACATTGGCTCTGGCATGTGATCAGAAAAAGAAAAAATAGTAAGTCCTTGTGGTGGAATATGCAGAGGAGGGGTCAGTCTTTGTTGAGGTCACGGCACTAAGCACGCTTTTTCCAAAAAAAAGTAATAAGTGATAATATGTGTAACCGCATAGATAATGGAAAAAATGCACCCCTCCCTACTCTGCTGAGGTTTCAAATGAGGTAGTTACAGGCGAGAATAGCCTTCATTGCCAGTTTTCTTTGCGATCAAAACAATTAAAGATGACGTGGGTGAATTATAGAGTATTCAACACCGCGAGGTAGGAAGTTGGATACTCATATTGATAAGGTTCTCATATTTTGAAAATAATTTATGTTTGTGTGATTTTTGTGTTGAAGTTCGAGTAGGATTTTCCGTATCGAAATAATGACTTGATCGCGCCGCCAACATNCCAGTAAACATATAAAGCACCGGAGTCTTCAACATATACATCAAACAATTGAAGCATGAAGCTCAGAGACAGAACAGTATTGAATTACCTGAAGATCCTGCAGAGACAACATCACATTAGTCAGGACTCATTCTCTGTCTTGTTACGATATGTTGCTTCCCATCAGCTAGCTGTAGTTTATGACGAAGCACTTGATTTCTTAGCAACTTGCAAAGATCAACACATGTTCCCCAATTTCATTGAAAAGCGGTTCTCTAGTCTACCATACCAGCGCAATCAAGGGGTCCAATGCGGTATTAACAAATTGAAAACTGCGTTGCTGGAAGCAGCAATTGCGGATAGAAGACGCCGCAGAAGACAGTGCATCCTTACCATCGTCCATACCAAATCCCAGTTACGATCTCAGCTCAATCCGACAGCTTGGAGAAACATCTCATCTCACAACCAGATCATTTGTGAACGCTTACGTCAACAGGAAAAGTGCCGCTTGGAGAAGAAGCTGAAGAAGCTGCGAGAACGATCTCAACCGCAAACACGTCCAACTTTCATGAGAATGAATGCGATTCCTCCTAAGCGTCATGTTGTTATTGGTACTAATGAAATCGACAGTGATATGGCAGCCGTCCTAAATCTTGGGCCCTCTTTCGCTATTTCTCAACGGGTAACCAACGCTACAATCGACGAAGCACTTTGTGGCGTTCACCACTTTGCCCACCGATTACGTTCAAGAATGCAGAGAGGACCTACAGTACTCGATCGAGAATCAACACTCCTGTGTTCGATGCCTTTTCCATCACGAGGAATCCGGCGCCCTTGTTCCATCCCCAGCGTCGATTCAAAGGTTGCAAGCCTTGAGCTTGCAATACAAAGAATCTACAAAAACGAAACAACACAGAAGTACCGAAGTAATTTGACGATGATCGAGCGAAGAGGATTCAAAAAGCTCATTCGGTTGAAAGACAGGTTACGATACATGATTGGAGATAAATGCGGATCTTTTGTTGTCGTACCACAATCGTTGGATAAGGAGATCGCTAATCAGATGCTGTTTGACTCAACAACCTATGCTGAGACCACTGTCGCTGCTTTTCGAAGTACATGCGAAAAAGTAAGGGAGGCCATATCAGCTGTGGTAAAGCCGAGACTTGGCCAAAATATCGCTAAAGCTCTCTCGGATTCGTACCCAGTTGTGCCTACGTTCTACTGCTTGGTGAAAACGCACAAACTACCAGTGTCAGCTGCACATCTCCATCTTTCCGCCAGCACAATCAAAGCGCGCCCCATTGTGTCATCTTGTGGTGGCCCCTCAGACAGATTGAGTTGGCTTCTAGTGCAGCTGCTTTCACCTTTGCTTCAGTTTGTTGGAGCACATATAGTGAACGTAGAAGCATTTTTGTCCTCACTTTCGGAATGTCAACTACCACCTACAGCAGCTTATGCCAGCTTTGATGTGGTATCACTGTATACCAACGTCGACAACAACAGTGCGATCAGATCCGTGATTTCCCTCTTCGAACAACACAAAGGCCAAATATCGACTATGGGTTTCAACGCAGACGATATCACAACCATGATAAACTCTGTGTTATCCTGTAATGTCTTTCGCTTCGAAAACCGATTTTATGAGCAAAGACGAGGCTTGGCCATGGGAAACCGTATCGCACCTCTACTGGCAATAATATTCCTGGACCACGTCGAGCGAATGACACTGACTTCGGGCATCCTTCTTTACAAGAGATATATTGATGACGTGTTTGTGATGGGTACGACTGAAGTGGAGGTTGAAACCTTGTTCGAGAAGCTGAACTCCTTTGATCCAAATGTATCGTTCACGATGGAGAGGCCTGATAACGATGGTTATCTCCCTTTTCTGAATACTAAGGTTCGATTCATTGATGGTCAGATGGAACATGTGTGGCACAAAAAGGAGGTATCGGCCAACATTTTGGTACATGCAAGGAGCGCCCACCCACACTTTATCAAAGCGAATGTGGTCAGAAATCTGATCAGGACGAAGGACAAGTTGTGCAGAGCTATAGACTCGACAGTAGAAATGACGATAGCACGCATACTTGAAGAGAACGGTTATAGCGGGAATCCTGCCACAATCGCTTCCTGGCTCCCACACTCAACACCGGATGGGATTCCACTAATCCTTCCTTATGTGGGAGACCGACCAGCACGAGCAGTCAACAAAGTGGTGAAACAATCGGGACTACCCATTAGACTTGTGTTTCACCCACCGCCGACACTGAAGCACCTCTTGACTTCTACCCGCATCTACGAAGAGAAATGCCCCCAGGCTGACTGCCAGTACTGTAACGAAGAGAAGATATGTCAGCTGCGGGGTACGGTATACCTCATCAAGTGTGATGGTTGCGGAGAGAAGTATGTGGGAGAGACTATGAGACCATTACGAAAGAGATTGGATGAACACCGCAGGGCGTTGACGAACCCTGCCTCCTACCCGTCGGAAAGCTTTTCAAGGCATCGCACCTTGAAACACACAACTGAGCGCGCTCCGACCTTCAGAGTAACCGTCCTTCACCGTCATCTGACACAAACATTAGAAAGAAAAATCATGGAGGCGGTTGAAATAAAGAGGCACAACCCCGAAATCAACAACAAGGAGGAGCTGAGGGAAGTGCTGCGATTGATTTCTTGATTGGAAGTATAAGCGCCTCAATATCTTTAGCTTTTCCGCGACAGTCTCATTTTATAGTTAACAGCGTAGGGGTGAGGTTGGTTGCTCATGTTACGTTGTGTTCACGTGTTAGCTAAGCTACCAAATATAGGTAACATCCATCACTGGCTCCGAAGTCGAAAGACTTGTTAATTATCGGCCACTTGGTATTGTTATTGTTATTGTACTTTGCATGCTTGTTAGCTTATGATGAGAAAGCGATTTGTTGGTAACATTTAGGTTTGACAAAGGCATTAATGCCGAAAGCTAACCAGTAAACATATAAAGCACCGGAGTCTTCAACATATACATCAAACAATTGAAGCATGAAGCTCAGAGACAGAACAGTATAGAATTGAGAGTATTAAAATTTCGCGAAGTGGTGAAAATCTATTACATCCGTTTAACGGGTGACAGAAAAATAATTTACAAGCATTAGGAAATCTGTTTTCTCGTACGCTATCGAAGAAGAAATTTCCCTTTAAATGGCGGAAAACGACCCCTTTCTACGAAGTCAACGAAAAATTAGGCATGATGGAGATTTAAGTGAAATAAGTGGACTTAGAGCTTGATTTGTTTCGTTTCTCGCAGCTTGTTATCATGTGTTAAGCTCCGCTCTGTTGTCATTCTTGTCATCCACAAAATGTGTAAAAGATGTTGGGGGCAACTGTCGTGGCCTTGGGAGCGAATAGGGAAACTCGTATTCACAACTAAAGTCCCAAATGGCAGAAAATTAGCTGTATTTCAGCGGCAAGAATAACCTTTTCTACATGGTGCACACCAACCAACAAGAATTCAGGTCGGTTTTCCTTTGAAGTGCACAGGCACTTACTAGAGTCTCTCCCACTTTCTTTCCACAAGGACAATCCCATTAGAGCCGCTAAGCTACTCGCAGCGCGATAACAAGATGGGTAGGTACTAGTGAAACCCGTACACATCATGTTGTGTCAATTGGCAACGCCTAAGAGGTTACTTATGCACTACTGTAGGAAACTTGAAACATCATTGACGCGTTTCAAGACTGACAGGTTAGAGACTCTAGGTATCGCATCAGCGGATGAGGAACTCTTATCCGTATTCGTACGAGATTGCTTACAGCGCTTAGAGGAAGGATCAGAGGTAACCGAAGCAGCAGTATCTAAAATTCAAGCGCTACTACAGGATTACGCTGCAGACTAAGCCGCGTCAGCAACTCCGCTACCTAAAGAAGAGGAATACGTTGAATTGTATTCCTCTAGGGCAGAAGAAACTTTTACTTCCGCCTTTGACTATAATTTGCAGCTCTATCCACGTATTCGTGCATTTGAATCCCTCACTCCTCGTTCGTTTGCACCTCACAGCATTATGAGAGTGTCCGGTGCAAGCACGCAGAGCGAAGCTTTATTGGTAACTTCAACGATGAGAACGCTTGAACTGCCTACAATTCCAATTCCTAAATTCAGCGGCAATGTGTGGGAATGGGACAACTTTTGGGGGGTTGTTTCAATCCAATATACATT
The DNA here is from genome assembly GCA_000688135.1 of Ancylostoma ceylanicum. Taxonomy (NCBI): domain Eukaryota; kingdom Metazoa; phylum Nematoda; class Chromadorea; order Rhabditida; family Ancylostomatidae; genus Ancylostoma; species Ancylostoma ceylanicum. The sequence goes on along the minus strand of JARK01001405.1, from coordinate 162,301 downwards.
CCCAGAGTCTGTCTGAGCTTCACAAGTTCAATTATCATCTGAATGCACTCAAAGGGGAAGCTTTGGAATCTGTGAAGAAGTTTCAAGTTACTAGAAAAAATTACCGGAAAGTGTTAGACGCCATGAAAGACAAGTACGGGGAATTTTGAGGGAACTATTGTTAGGCTCATTAACAAATTGTATGGTTGCTCACTTTGCTCACCCGCCGTAGGCGACCAGAGAAAGCTGGTTGAGCGAATACAAGTGGTAGTAGCACAACTAGAGCAAAAAAGCGAGAATGTCACAGCCAATGGCTGCTCAGGAAGGTTTTGCTGTCTACTCCCAACTCAGATGGGAAATTCCCAAAAATTTCCCATCATTTTCCCATAGAGCTCTTAAAAATACAGAGGCGTAAAGAAGTAAAAGCCTCTGTATCTAATTTAATAGAGCTCATCATTTTTCATCAGCCCACAGACTCCCATCTCTTGAAAACTCACCGTACTCTCGAACAGGCCTACAAGTCATGACGTCATTCGCTCATATGAGCAACTAATCAACTACGCTTTTTGCACGTAAGTCTCATTATTGTTTGTTCATTGTTTACATCCTTTTTACATTATCCTCGATTTTGACTGACACTGTAATGAGCTTTAAAAAAGCTTTCTTGACGACAACAGGACCGAACCCTTGGACTCGGCGACACGTCGGGGTGCACTTCGGGCTTGATGACTCTCTTGCTCCCTTCTGCAGTAGTGTACATACATTTATGTGAAAATTGTACACTGTGTTTGAAGGATTGGTCTTCACAAATGCGTATTTGCAAACTATTCAAGAGCGATACTCATTCCTTTTTATATTGGTCTTTTCTTGTGAAACTGTACTGTAGCCATGTAATGAGACGCTATGTCAAAAATATTGCGATGACTCAGTAAGTCCGACGAAAAAGAATGAGCAAAGAATATGGAAGCCAGGGTAATGGGAGGGGGACCGTAAATGCGCACCTAAAAAAACAACATCTAAGTGGTAATTTTGGAAAGTTACCATCATCATCTCACTCCAATTTCCAAGTTTCTGGAAAACTGAGCATAGCCATGTCCTCTTTCTCAATTTGTAGATGCACCAACACACGGTAACAACATACTGGACCCCACTGTATGTAATAAAAGTCACTTAATAGATGATATCAATACATATCCTACCTCCGTTGGGCTCCAGCGATCACTCTATAATTAAATTCAACCTGAGTATTCGATCTAAATTAAGACCAAAATATATAAAATAAGAAATAAAATAATAAAATATCACAAAATTCGTCAATCAATTAATCAATAAAATATCAAATAAAAAATAAAGTAAATTAAATAAAAAAGGGGAGTTCCAAATAGTTAATTAAAGGCAGTGTGTCAGCTCGTCACAACCCCACTTAATCTGAACATATTCGGGCTGCTGAGCACAAAGATGTACTTCAGATTTCAAAAAGACGTCGAAAACCCCGTAAAATACGGGATCCTTTGGCCAGTTGTACGAGAGGCTTCATTCCGCAATGGAATCTTACTGAGGGTACGGCATGGTTTTCCAACACGGAACTACTTGTTCTGTATTCATTTTGGTAAGTACTCTCAATTTCTCGCCGCTTCCTCCTAGTTTGCGGCCAGCGAAACTCGTCCATGTCAAGATCACATTTTGCCCTAAAAGTAGGGTTTTTTGACCGTTTGTTTTTTCGGATTTCAAGTACATCATTGGAATCAGCCCGTCGAGAAGAATCGGATTCCGTTGACATCTCGATACCCAAAACGACCTGATACACTGCCTTTAAGATAGCGTCATAGGTTATTTAGGCGCCGGTAGATTGTCTTAGCTCTGTTGATTCCTTCCGAACTGTTAATGAAAAATATGAATTATTCATTGCGGTATTGCCACATTGCATTTATCTGTTCGTTCCTCTCCGTAAGGGACCCAGCGGTCCCTCGGGGATATGGCATGCTTCACAGTGACGCTGTCGCTGCGACCGTTCACTATCAAAACTTCTCATGCAACTGTTCCTATGCCAACACGCAATCCAACGCAAGCCGTGCTATAAGACACGAGAACTTGTAACATTTTGTCCTCATCATTTTCGTTCATTTTCTTCACAGTGACGGTGTCGCTACGTAGTATGCCATGGGCCTAACATCGACGCTGTCGCTGCGACCGTACACCACCAAAAGTTCTTGCGCAACTGCTCCTACACCAACATGCTATACAAAGTATATAATTTGATAAGACATGAGAAAGTGTAACACTTTGTTGTCATCATTTTCATTCATTTTCTTGACGGCGACGGTGTCGCTGTGGAGTATGCCACAACCCTAAAGACGGCGACGGTGTCGCTGTGGAGTATGCCACAACCCTAAAGCGTTTGATAAGGTATCTCATGATAAACTACTATGTAAGCTGTACAGAGTGAGGGTTCCTCGAATCGTCTCTTGGATAAGCTCATTTATCTCCAACAGGACTTTGCAGTACGAGTAAATGAATCTTTTTCCAAACCTAGACATGCATAGCGGAGTACCTCAAGACGAAGTCCTTTCTCCGGTTTCCCTCAATGTATACACGTTTGAGCTACCGCAGTTGCTGCTCGAATCTAGCATAGTGTTAAACTTTTTTGCAGATGACCTCAAGATGTATCGCCCCACTGATTTGACCTCGCTACAAAGTACAATCAACTTAGTTGAGGAATGGGCCCAAAAGTGAGAGTTACCACTATCGAAGGACAAAGCATAAGTGCTCTATCTAGGTTCGCACACTTCAAAGCACAACTACACCTTTGCTGGAGCCCCTGTACTCAATGTGAATCCGGTCGAAAATCTTGGTTTTACGGTCACCAATAATCTTAATTTTGATGTACATTGCGATAATATTGCCTCCGAAGCGATGAAAGTAGTGCACAATCCCCTCAGTGCTTCAACGACTAAGAATAGTATGGGATCCCTGGAGGTTTATAAAAGCTTCGTCAGACCTATCCTGGAATATGGAACTCCTGTGTTTTGCCCTCACACCCGCAGGAGCATAGAAAAGCTGGAACAAGTACAAAACGCCTTTACCAGGAGCTGATGGTACGCATATTTGGATTTGTATGCTAGCAGATAACCAATTGCAGTTAGAACAACAAAGACTTTGGCCTGAGGAAGCTCAGCATCTACAGATAAGTCAATGGTCTCCTCATGCTTTACTAAATTAATGGTGAGTGTGGTCTTAAACTTGAGAACTTATTTTTGTTGAGACCTTCGACGACTCGGGAAGAAGATCTCAAATTTCAGCTTAAAACAGCTAGGTCAAATTGCAGACGCTATTTTTCCTCATACAGAACCATTTCTAAACTTGAGAAACTTCGCAAAAAAAAACATTTACTACCAATCAGCAACAGTGCCTTCAGAAGACGGGTCCACTTCTGTGATAAGAATGTGCCGGCACCCAAAGTAGAGGGGACGGGTCTACCTTTGGGATAAGGATGCGCCGGTGCCCCAAAGTGGTAGGAGACGGGTCCACCATTGTGATAAGGGTGGGCCGGCGCCCGAAGTAGGGG
>JARK01001405.1:135902-154939 GCA_000688135.1 Ancylostoma ceylanicum | reverse complement strand
GGGGGGGGGGGGGGGGAAGTCATGCTCGCTCCGCTCGCATGAGGAGAAGTGTGGGTTGGTAGTAATTCGGTCGATATCGGCACTTAATAGACAACTATTACGGGCATCAAAGTGCGATTTAACATTTCTGATGGAGAGCAAATTGGCAGATAGTCCTTATATATCATACGAATTGTCAATTTCAAAACACACGCTGTGACGGGAACTGATCACTCGGCCACTGGCCTATGAACGGGCATCACGACCTCTGCACCACAACGCGCGCGTTTCTCTCACTAGACAATGTTCACCGTCAACTACAGCTGTTACGTGAAACAACGCAAAAACCCACAACATCATGGGGATCGAACCCCTGAGTAGCAGCGCTCAACCGCGCGCACATAACACTGCGCCACCCACACAGTTATTGCATGCCTGTTTCGTAATATACAGTTGTGCCAAACTTGCCCTCCAACAATGGCTCCTGTTCGGGCCGCACATGGAGTCGTGCATGTTCTTCCTCATCAATCTCTTCAGCCTTCAGACAGCGTTTCTCAGCCGTTGCAAGCAACAATTGAGAAGCGCTATCTTCTCCATACTTCCTAAAACACTGAGTGAATCGAGGTAAGGGTGTCTTAACATTCTGATGAGCAGTGGTCTGAATGGCCAACGGCGAAGTTATCGGTCGAGGGCTCAAGCTTCAACATTTACATATTATCGACCCAGTGAAGGGTGATTACCCGTTCATTCTGTTAGTTCGATATATACATAGCCACTGCAATCTGACCTCTGCGCACGAAGCGTCCCAAAAACTATTCGCAAATCTGATTCCTTGATCCATCGACTGACCTCTCGCAGGTCAAACCCCCTAACCAGTACACTACCTATTGGTACGCATCATGTTTCTTTGCATGCCACGAACCCAAGGATTTTTACTCATCAGCTGTTCTGGATCTGGAAACAACCATAGTGGATCAGGCTGCTATCTGTGCAGGAATAATCAATGCAGAAAGCATTTGAATAGCCGTTTGCAATGCTCCGATGTTGGTGAGGAATTGAACCATCGGCCGACCCCACAAGAAACAAGCCTCTCAACCACTGCACTATTGCGCTGTTCTCTTCCTTCCATTTCTTGTATCTCCTTATGAATAGAGTACATAATTTGGACGGGCGTTCTCAGAGCGCGGTTGCGCCAGCGAAATTGCCAGTGAATCGGCAGCAAAATGTACTGAGGGGGACCATTTCGCTGCCGATTCTGCAGCTTGATCAGGATCATTTCGAACTTAGCTGGAGATTAACGCCATTTTATCGCGAGCTGGAAATTTCGGGGAAAGCTCGAACTTAGCTCCAACTTAGCTGCCGATTTTCACCCCAAACCCTTATTACTGCTCATATTAAACCACAAACAACATGGGCCGTAGTAATTGCACTATAACTGCCGGTTAACCAGCAAATTAAACCGGCAGTTGTACACTTCATAACCCGGAACCGTTGTGAGGTCAATATGGTGTGAAAAATCAGAATATCAACTTAGTTTCAATAACCGTGATATAACCAGCGGGCTACACCACGCCTTGGGTCCTGGTCTCCGGCGCTGCGAAACCATCGGTTGAGCAGATCGCACAGGCACTGCCATATCGATACTGCTAGAGTGCGCGCAGAGAACGCGCAGATATCATAGACGCAGGCAAATGGAGATCCCGGTTATTAAAAAGGCCTCCCGAGGACTTTTTAATAACCGGGATCTCCATTTGTTCCACTTTTACACTTTTGCGCGCACTAAACGAATGCACATCCAACTACGCATCATAACTGTGAATCAGATGCTCCAATGGAGCAAGGATGTGAGGGTCTTGTTTTTGTTTGAAAGCCTCTAATAGTTCTTTTCATCAAAACAAAACAATGAACCAGCTTTGGAAACGGATCCTATCGCATCTTGAATTAGAATTCAGCATATTGAAATGAAATTAACAGTGTTCGAAGCATTGCATATCGAGGCTTCACGCTTCACACTAAGTATACCAGTTTTTGAGTAGTTTGTATTAGTTTGTGTTATGAGACTGTAAAGGCCATTCACGTTTTCCGCCACCAAGTGAGATGTGGCAGAGTGGTTAACGCGATAGGCCACCGTGATTTTAGTGTGGGGTTCGAATCCCGCAGATGGTCAGAGCTTTGCATTTTCGTACTTCACCTTTTTGATTTCGTTCAAAATAGTGAAAAAGGTTCAAACACATTAGTTATGCGTGGTTCTGCCATCGAAATGGAGAAAACCACACTAAAGATAGTAGATTGATTCACTTTCAATACAGTGTTCAGTGATGGATACTTTCCCTATGAATCAGTTATCTCACTAGAATATATTCCCTATGAATCAGTTATCTCACTACAAGTACAAGATATATTTACAACAGCGATGCCTATGCAGTCGGTTTCCTTCATCACTACGTAATTGCGGCAGATCACTTGCACTGTGGCGCAGTGCGATGACTCACGTGCTGTTTGACACGCGTTCGGTTCCTCCTGCGAGCGGAATTTTGCAAACAAGATTGAGAGGCATGGATCAACGAGGTTTTCGTTCAAGTGATGGCTGCATTGTGGCTATGTCCAGGTTATAAGTCGGTTAACTTGGGGAACCGGCAGTTGTCCAAGGACATAACTTTCTCTATAACCGTTGGTTACAGCGCAATTACTACGGCCCCATATTTTCTAAATTCGGAATTGGATATTAAGTGGCACTTAACGGGGACTTACACCTCACCATTAGATGGCCACTTCGGCCAAATTACTACCACCCTTGGGAGTCCGGCGTTAGCCGGGCTGCCAAATTGAGATGATAGCCATTCTATCCACCATACCTGTTTTAACTTTGAGCTACATATGTCATTACCTGCATAACGATTGATTCAGGGCTCTTCGAAATCACTGAACTCGATGAATATACAGTGCCGTCCAAAATTATGTATATAGCCTTTCGAACTTTCCTCCGTAACTTTTGTTAACGTAAATCTTGACTCAACGTGAAGCCTTGAAGCTCAAATTTTTATGATAGTTGTAGAGACTCAAAATTCGTTGGAGGTAAAAATTTAAACTTTGAGGCCTTACGTTGAGGCGAGCTTTGCTTTAACAGAGGTTATGGAGTGTAGTTGAAAAAGCTATATAATTTTGGCCGGCACTGTATTTGGAGCGCAGTATTGTCACCCAACATTCTTTCACTACGGCTGACTTCTAAGCGCTTTAATCAGTGATTAATCACACTAGAGAGGATCAAAGAGAATGGCACATGGACGAGAATCCCTACATTGAACTACCGAACCAACCAAGTTCTAAAACTATTTTAAAACAATGAAAGAGCTCGGGAAACAAAAATTGATAAAAATTAGCTGTCAGTGGCCAGAAAGGCACACTTTTTGTGGAACAAAAAGAAGAAAAAATTCCATGCCAAGCATTGTAAGAAAGAAGAGCTAAATGACTGTAGAGAGCTCAGTAATACCAATAAGAGAAAGCGATTCTCACGCAACCGAGCAAAAGTAATCATCCTTCGGCTTTTCAGCTCGTTTCAACGCTTGCGTACAGCTGCAATTGTGCTTGGAAAGGCTTTAATGAGACTTCAATCTCAATAGATAAGGTGACACAATTACCTTCGGAATTAAAAAATAGAGAAGGCTTGAAAAGGGCATTGGATTTTGGAATGTTTCCAACATGTTCAGTTCGTCACCAATAGTCCTCTCATAAGATCACCATTGTTTACACGTTCGCGATCGCGTGCACGACCGGTCGAGCACGCGGTGTCTGTCGCGTTGGACCACGTGCACGACCGGTCGTGCACTGTTCATTTAGTATCATATCTTTGTGAAAAGTCCACAGTCAGCCAATTCCTCCGTAGTAACGTAGTGAGAGATATACCAGAGTGTTGCATACGCAGTGGGCAAAGCAGACCTTCTCTCAAACTTTTTCTCTAGATTTTTCGTACTAGAACAGCTAAAAGAACAATAAGCTTTAATTAAAATCCTAACAATGACAAATCAGTAGACAACAGAAATGGGAGAAACCTCCGAGAACTACGAAAGAAAGAATAACTCGTACGAAGAAAATCTTGCTTTTTGAATGGGGAGGAAAAACTGCTATGGCGTGGGACCAAGGCACGACCGGTCGAGCACGGGTCCCAGATGGGCAAAAGCGCGTGTGTCCCAAGTGGCGGCGCGTGCGAAATCTGCGTTGTCGCGAACGTGGTAAACGATGTTTATAATAATAATTAATTATAATAACAATAATTAATAATAATAGTAATAATAATCAATAATACTACAGATCGGCAAGAATGGAAGCGTGTTGTTCAGGCAATTCGTACTCCAGTGGTAGTAAGTAAGTAAGTAATCAATAATAATAATAATAATTTATCATTGAAGGCAGCACCCACGGAAATTTTGCTCTATGAGATTTCACTGCATCCCTAGGTTTGGCAGTGCAGTGAGGGCGACGAAAGTAGTGATCGCTTCTGACCGAATCTACAAAAAAGGCGATATTCATTTCCACCACTTAAAGGCAGCACTCACGCTCAAAAAAAATTACCCGCTTCTCTGCCAGTTTCAAAGCTGCCATCCAATAGAGCAACACTGCAAAAGGAATCACTCCAATTCTTTCAGTTACTCGAGTAATTAAGCTCGAACGCATGTACAAAGGCGCCCACCATGCTCAACCCTGCCCCATTCCCTCTGATCGCACGCGGCGGGCGATGGCTGTAGTTATCAGCTGATATGGCATCGATCAGGGTTTTCCATAAGCAGCCCGCAGAATTTACTGCCGTACGTGCGGTGCTTGCTTGCGGGAGGTTGATTCTGTAGATATCGACCTGCCGCAGTGACGATTCGGCGCCGCACGCACTTGCGTCCAAGCGATGGCATCGCACGGCATCAACTGCCGCGTGTCGGCGGACTGCGGCCAGGCCTATCCTTCGCCAAGTAGACGCACGCACGTCAAACAGACTCATTTAGCATAAATTACCCTTAATTGGAAGAAATCACCAACGCATTCTCACAAATTCTTTTTCGAGACGTGTTTTTCTATCAAGGCTGCGCATGGGAATGAATCTGTCTCTTTTTGATCTCTCTGATCCGGAAGTGATCTTTCTAATCTAAGAGGGTCTCTTTTGTGTGTAACCGCGACAAGTGCGGTGGGTGCGGCACTTGCAGACGGTAGTTACCGCAAGTGCGGCGGCGCATTTGCGGTGCGTTTTCAAACGCTGCTGCACTGCGTTTCGACTCTGCGTGCTGCCATAGCTGAGATCCGCCGCACCGCCGTTTCCACACAAATCTGCGACGATAGATCTCATGCGCGTGGGTTCATCCTGGCAATGTAAAACTTGGTATTTCTCAAAAACTTTACACTTCCTGATGAATTTTTTCTTGTTATGGTCACATCTACATATACCCACCAAAGTAGGATTTCATGAAAAAATCGATGTCGTTCTTGAGCATGAGTGCTGCCTTTGAGCCCGTTTGCAAAAAATGGCCGAGCTACCTGGTCTTGAATTGAAGGGAGGTTGGAATGAAGATATGTTTATCATAAGGAAAGGGGGTGATTGTAAACAAAAACAAAAACACCTATTCCTTTCATGAAACAACTCATCCCGTTTATTGTTTATTGTTCATTTCAAAGTGGACAAATGTCACGCGTACAATACAAGTAATACAAATCAGTACGAATATCAGTAAGCACATCTGGAAGATTGCTGAGGCTACAATGTAAGATGTGTTGGTATTCGAATAATACGTGAACAGGGGAGCATCTACTGCTGTGCCTTCAGCCGAAGGTGAAGGTTCAGTTTAAATATACTAACAGACATGTTTAGTACACCATCTCTTAGCAATTTAGTGAACAATCTGAGAGTTCTGTGCGAGAAAATTTTTGATTCGATTTGGCTTTTGGCTGCTAGGTCGGCAAGTCTTAAGCCGCTACTTCTGCTAGTTCTTCTGGGAGCAAACGTGTTGAAATGTTGAAATACATTTAGCCTCTCACGTTAATAGCTACGACGGCACTAATTTCGTAAAATTGTTGACACCATTGCTAAGCGTCCAAAATCATCAAAATCTCGTACATAAAAATTTCCTCGGATGATGCCTTTAAAGGGAGAGCCCCATTTTAGAGAACATTCTTCAACATTTTGAGGACAGAGGATCTTCGTGACCTCCTGAAACGATGACGATCCTGTTTTTTGTACCGCTCGAGAGTCGACAGAGTTCCTACAAGAGAAGTGTATGAACTTAAGCTGTCAATCCTAGGCGAGAACTTGTAATCTGCAATATTGCCTACAGAAGGTCAGTATTCTGACGTAGATGATTTCCAACCACGAGGGCAAGGGAAGGATGCTTAGTGGAAAAGTTAGTTTCATGTGAAATGATGTTGATAGTCGTGATTAGCGTCAGAAATACCCCTCCGTGCAAGAATATAGAGGATTCTGCGGAATACCTTTACTATAATAAGCTCACTGTTGCGTTTTAACGCCTTATACCTGCCCTGCCCCCTAATGTGTCGTTGCGAAAACGGGCGTAGCCCCTGATCGAGACTAGGTTTGGGAAGACGAAAACAGATTTGAAAACAGTTGTCGCAAGCTGAACAAGGCAGTTTACAGTACTGTATGGAGTGTACGGAAGGTATGCCACACTACCGAGCTATCCTTTTCTTGTCGGCAGGGGGTCGTCGACAAGGAAGTTTTCTAAAGATTGAGTTTCTGAAGACCATTCAGTAGAATTCAAGGATAACCTACATATAACATAATTTTGAACAGGCTCTTCAATCATATAGGACTCCTCTTTGATTAGCAGCTTAACTTCCTGCCCCTACCTCGTTAGTTCTTGCAGGAGATAATGGTGACTCACTAAAAACGAGCTGTGGATGTGGGACTCTGCCTCGAATCACATTTTTTTATCGTGGTGGACACGAGCCAAACGGCAATGTCTGCTCCTACGACATTTGAATCTTGACCTCCTCCAAACTGCGGATTTGACACATCCTCCATTTCGTGGAAGTGTCGAAAGTAAAAACAAGCTCCACAATCAAATTCAGCATTTGGCTATCACTTTGTGGAAATGATCAGTTCCATGACATAAAGCCGAAGAATAGCAGCTGAATAGTACATAGCAATGCTCCAGCAAAAAAGGGTTTCGAACGTGTTCTAAACCAAATACTGCTCTGCTCGCTATGACATCACTACAGAGTAAAACTCATCTGTTTGTGTGTTTGTTGGTTATCGCTTATATCTCACGATCCAACCGACAAAACAACATGAAACCTATACCGTTCGACTCAGAATTGTGCCCCGCAGTGCAACGTCAGGGTCTTTTGCCGTTTTTCCAGAAATCGGTTTTCATCGATTTTTGGACGCCTTTCCCCATCACTACAGAGTAAAACTCATCTGTTTGTGTGTTTGTTGGTTATCGCTTATATCTCACGATCCAACCGACAAACAACATGAAACCTATACCGTTCGACTCAGAATTGTGCCCCGCAGTGCAACGTCAGGGTCTTTTGCCGTTTTTCCAGAAATCGGTTTTCATCGATTTTTGGACGCCTTTCCCCATCACTACAGAGTAAAACTCATCTGTTTGTGTGTTTGTTGGTTATCGCTTATATCTCACGATCCAACCGACAAAACACACATGAAACCTATACCGTTCGACTCAGAATTGTGCCCCGCAGTGCAACGTAAGGGTCTTTTGCCGTTTTTCCTTCAGCTTCGCCGCGCTTCACGTAGATCACAATGTTTTTTTTGCACTGCGGGGCACAATTCTGACCCGAACGGTATAGGTTTCATGTGCGAATGTCTATGAATCGTCTACCACAGAAAAAAGCGGATGTTTATTTATTGTTTATTCATTAACTTATTGGAATATAAGTTTTTATCAGTGGTTAAACTCTCAGGATTCTCTCTGTGGTCACTTCAGCGTTTTTGAAAGGGTTGAATGCGAAATTGAAGTTTCTGTGCGGAAGCGATTACCAACACACAAGTTGATTACATCCCTACAAGTGCTCCTACTCGCTTTCGGCGAGCCTCGCAAATGTCGGCTTCATCCGCTTTGTTGAAAATTATCGGTACGTAAGTACCGAAGTCCCGCGAAGCGGGCAAGTGCGAGACTCGCCGAAGGCGAGTCGGAGCACTTGTTTGAAATATTCGGTTGCAACAAATGGGAAATTCGATTTCAACAATGAGAGAGCAATACGCCACTGGTGCGAAGATAAAAAGAATTGCAGGATTATTTGATTTCCGAGCAACTAAAATTTTCAAATTGGCCTCCAAATTAGATTTTAAAGTAATCAAATTAATTGTTTTCATTTGGTTCCATGTGTAGAGAGCTTCGGTAGAAATATAGAAACAGAAATGTGACTAACCAAAGAAGGGGAATTCTAACAGCAGCTCAAAACAAAAGTGGCAACAAAACAAAACAACAGCAGTGGAGACAAATCGAATTTTTAAGTGATGTTTGGTGTCACGTGTTCTATTTATCGAATTGTACTTTGGGATACGACAGGTCGTCGAGATCGGCCGCCGGATGCGTCTCTAATCAACTTTGGGAAAAGCTGCTGCAAATAACTCTGAAACAATTCAAAATGGCATAGAATGGAGATCGATGTCGCACAAAGCTTGAAATGGTTTTAGCTTCGAAAACCATACCACTATCACACAGTCAAGAAAATCCGGCTTCGTTTAGAAAACGTGCTATAAGTGTATCTCATGCCGAACCCTCTCCTGAGCAAAACACATAATTGTGAAGTCGATGCTGGAGGTGTCTTGGAAGCAATGAAAAAAATGGTCGTGGAAGAGTGCGAATATCGACTACACTTGGGCATTTTGCAAAGAAAAAACGGAGGAGTTCTAAAGTTCCATCAAAAAGGACACAAACCAAGGAGAATTTCAGAAGGCTAGCGAAGCTTGTTTTACTTCACGTTTGCTGCGTTTTGGCTTAAATGACGCAATTGCCCAGCATTCGACGAATTCGAGGAGATGCTTTGCAGAGTTTGAACACAGCGCCCAACTCGGACGAGGAGCTTTTTGCGGTTTGGGATGACAGAAGGCGCAGCGGCGAGACGAATGAAATCCCAGCGTGTGCTAGAGCGCAGCCCGGAAAGAATGAGAGGCATTATTTACTCTTTTCTGCTGTCTCAAATGTGCTGAAAAATGGAAATCACAAGAGGCATTAGCATTGTGCCTGAAAGTTATCAACGAGCTCAACGAGCCCGACATTATGCAATTTTCACGTAGTGAATACATATATGCGAAAGTATTGATTGCAGGCGTTTTAAAATGTTGGTGGGAAATGTACATATAACGGAGAATTAGGAATGGACAGAAAAAAGGAAAAACCATGAAGAACACGGAGCAGCGGGTCGTCCGAAAATTTCAACAAGTGTCCTATTCTGTCGTCTTGCCTGCAAATTAAACGCTTTTTGTCGAGGCGACACGTGTTGTTCATGAGAGACATATTGCACATTCCGCTCCTCTGCCTAATTTTGCAATTTCATTCGCATGGTTGTCCACACACATATTTCTATTCTTTCAAACTTTCGTTTCGTAGCAACACAAAAAACTATGGACTAATCTGGTATAGCAGCAACGATCCAACCCGTTGAAGCCTAATCAACAACACGGTCAAAATTCAATAAGCTCAGACAGGACTCTGGTAAAATCCTCCCCACTACGCTTTGGCAATATGTAGAGCCATCTCGTGGCGTTCTTGCACACTTGGGTGCCTGTGCGCCCTTCACCCGTTAATGTACCCGTCGCTGATCTGGGGTGGTAGTAATTTGGTCGAAATTGGCACTTTATAGACAACTTTAATGGGCATCGAAGTGCAACTTCACATTTCTGATGGGGAGCGAATTGGCAGGCAATCCTCACATATCACACGAAATGTCAATTTCAAAACACTCGCTCTGACGGGAACTGATCACTCGGCCACTGGCCTATGAACGCGCATCACGCGTTCTGCAGTTCATCACATCGACTGCCCTCTCGCAGTTCAAGCCTCCTAACCACTTCACCACCAACAATTGCATGACACGTTTCTTTGCATGCACACAAGCCGAAGGATGGGCTCACCCATCAGCTGTCCTGGAGCTGGAAGCAGCCAGAGTGGATGAAGCTGCTACATATCTGTGCAGAAATAATTAATGCAGAAATCATTTGAAAAGCCGTTTGCAAACCTCCGACTTTAGTGAGGAATTGAACCATCGACCGATCCTACAAGAAACAAGCTTCTTAACCACTGCGCTATTGCGCCACCTGCACACTAACATGAATTTTCTTCTCTTCCTTCGATTTCTTGTACTTCCTCATAAATAGAGAACATAATTTGGACGGATGCACTCAGCGCGGTTGTGACAGCGAAATTGCCAGTGAATTGGCTGCAAAATATATTGAACTGCCAATTTTCACTCCAAACCTTATTACAGCTTATACCGAACCGCGAGCAACACTTTCCCAAAAATCGTGATTGGCAGTTAACTGGCACTTAACTGGGACTTACAACTCACGATTACTTGACCAATTCGACCAAATTACTACCACCCATGGTGTGTCATAGACGCATGGGGCACCGCCATGACCGGGCACACTCTCTGAGCAAATGATACATAGGAGCGGCTAGCTTTAGAATGGAAACAACAGATTAGGTGTGCATACACTTGACGCAGATCTGGAAAATAAGGAGAGTGCTGGAGAGCCTCAAGGTCGAGCTTTTATGTGGAGAGATGATTCCACATTTTTTGTAAAGTTAGATCTCGAGCACAATGTTTCTTTACCGTGCATGCCGGCAGTCTCCTGAGCCATTCCAGTCACTCGTAAAATCCAAATGTAGAAACAATTCGTTTGTCGAAAATGAGGTTTTTGAACGTTCGCATTTTCAGTCCCTCATCCTTATTATCCAGCAAAATCGAGTTATTTAGAAACCATACTAACAGCATTATGGTACAAAAAGTACTTTCAAACGACTATACACATTTCATCGATGTGCTAAAATTGGAGGCGAATCGGGCAAATTTCGAGAAACCTCGGAGACAACTTTGGACATCAGGAGTTCTACAATTATGCATAAGTGCTGCATACTACCCTCAAGGATAACAATCTCGCAGACGAGATGGTAATTGGGTACATCCAAAGAAGTAAAAAAAAACCGCAGATTAAACAATTGTCACTGGCAAATGGGTCGCAGTCAAACGAACATCCATCCAGCTGGACGCATTGGCCATTCTGCTTCTTATTACCTATGCATAGGTCTTATGCCGCCGGCTAGGTGTGACAATCCACCAGCGCAGTAGATGCCTTTTTTATTCATGTTGTGGAGGAATCCATAAGCGAAACACCCACCAGTGTAAATGTAGTCATCAAGGCTGACTATAAGCAAAATTTGTTGCTCAACCTTTCAGGATGAGAGAAAAAGCGTACTAATTTTCTACTCTGATAAGTGTGCGTTAGAAACGCAGCCCAACAGCGTAATGCGTCGAGTAGAAAGTCGCTAGAGTTTCTCCTAGAAACCCTAACGTCAACTCTTGCCAGCTGCTGCTATCCACCCTTTAATTACTCCTACTCCTCGGCAGCTGCTGCTGTAAGGGGGAGAGCTGGGCGGCGATTGAGTGGAGGATGGCATCAACTGGCATTTGATGCTGCTACTCAGACATTGGCGCAGCTCTGTCCTTCGACAATACAGGTACTTCTCGCCTAGTACACTGACAAGTGCTGCTAAATCATCACGACTTAATCCGCACTTGTCATTATTTTGCCCTAACTCAGACAATCGCACGGATCTATCCGGATATCCTCCGATAGTCAAAGGCAGTGTGTCAGGTCGTTTTGGGTATCGAGATGTCAACGGAATCCAATTCTTCTCGACGCGCTGGTTCCAATGATGTACTTGAGATCCAAAAAACTGCCAAAACCCCTACTTTTGAGGCAAAATGTAATCTTTACATGGACGAGTTTCCCTGACCGCAAACAAAGAGGAAGCGGCGAGAAATTGAGAGTGTTTATCGAAATGAACTTCGCAGCAGCAGCTACCATAGACAAAACAAGCATCTCCGTGTTGGAAAACAATGCCGTACCCTCAGTAAGCTTCCACTGCGTAATGAAGCGTCTCGTACCACTGGCCGAGGATTTTGAAATTTCCGGCCAAAGGATCCCGTATTTTTCGGGGTTTTCGACGTCTTTTTGGAATTTAGAGTACATCTTTGTGCTCAGCAGCCCGAACATGTTCAGATGTTGTGGTATTGTGAAGAGCTGACACACTGCCTTTAAGTCTCCCACACTCAAATTTTGTGCGCAGCAGCACGATATCATTTCTACTGACAAGGGCAGCAGTTATTGATGTTTTGCAGCAGCACCGTTGCTAGTCAGCTCCCGAGACGTGGACCACCTACTTTTTTTTTGGGGGGGGGGGGAATAATATTCATAACTGCTGTGGGGGAGGGTGCTCAGAGAACTGTGCAGCTCTATCCTCCGACAATAGCACCACTTCTCGCCCAGTACACGGACAAGTGCTGCTAAATCATTGCGATTATATCCTCAGACAATCGGGCAGCTCTAGCCTACAACAACAGCAATTCTATGCGCGTGACACTTCGAGTAGAGCTGCTGTTTCGGAAAGACAATAGCAGGTGTCTTCAAAAAGTCACCCCACTAGCATGTCATAGTCGCCCTACAGCATCGCATTTCCGGAGATTTTGTCACCCTAAAATGCTGTCATTGGACCCCGACAATAGGTTTTTACAGGGCTATTATTCGGCATGTGAGCTCGTTGGTGCTCAAAAGCCCAACCCAGACAAATTTTTGGAACTTCCGCTGAGCTATCTCGGGGCCTATTGCGGTGACCCGACGGACGTTCCGATTGAGCTCCGCTGAAGTTCCGAACAGACTCCGCGGAGGTTTCAAACAGGCTCCGCGGAAGTTCCGAAAATCAACCAAGAGTGGCGTAATTTGCTCAAAATGAAATCGACCATAATCGCACTGAACGGGAAAGATTGAGCAACGTTTGATTGGTTTGAGACCTCATATTTTTGGTCTCGCAAGTTATGGAGCGGTGAACGTCTCCACAACTTGCGAAACCAGAAATTTGGGGTCTCGAACCCCAATTCCCAAAACCCGAGCTCAAACGTGCTTTTGTAGCACAACCAGAGCTGCTCTATGAATGCCTTTGTTCTTGTGGAAACACCTTCAGCAGGTGTGCCCTCTAAGTGTGCTACGTACCTACATCAGATTTTACCTTTAGTGAGAACATGGAAAGACTCATTTTTGACGAAACTCTAGGGAGTTTTTGTAGTTATAATAATAATCCTGGGAGAACATCTATCTGACATGACGTCAAGGCTCCGCGGAGCTTCCGAGAGTCGCGCGCCCTCGATACGAAACCAAGCTCCGCGGAAGTTCTGAAAAACGCGAAGCGCCGCGGAAGATCCGAAACTAGCATTCCCTCTGCGTCTCAGAAGCTCCGAAAGATTGCTTAATGACGTCATATTCCGCGGATGTTCCTAAAATCGGGCTTTAATAGCAAACCAAGCTCCGCTGAAGTTCCGAAGGTTTGTCTAAGCATACTCGCCCAAGAGCAAAAGGGGGGGGGGCTTTCTCAAGTATATTCAACTCACAAAACCACAGGATTCACAATGGAGATTTTATTACCGCTTCTAAATGCAGAATAGTTTCAATAATGAGGTAACTAGGTAAGAGAGGTAAATAGTATAGCAAGTTCTTCGAGGTGAANCTTTGGAAATCTAGTCTTGCTTCCGCTGCGGCGGGGAGCAGACGAGCCTTACGGGACTTGTCTGGCCAACTGAGGCCCGGTTGAAACCGTGGCCCAGCATAACGACTGGCCAGACGAGATGCGGTCGCGTGGCGGTGCGGTGCGGGCGGGTTGATTCATTTTGCCACAACCGTCCGCCTCGCCGACTGCTGGCTCTGTAAGCGCATACGCGTCCGGGGAACTCATTTTTTGTAGTATTTTTGTAGCCATCGGTTGCTATACGGGTTCGTTGTGTTTTTATCCTACATAAGAAGGTTGAAAATTGTTCCAGTGCAATCGAACATAAAACTTATTCTGGATTTATACGTCTTTAGTTATGCTTGTTAGGCACCACTATCAAGGCGGCTAGTACTAGCGCTGCAGGATAACCTGCCCTGCTCCTGCCAACCCAGCGGCAAGATCACGGCAGGTCACACGCAGGATGAGGCGCCTCAGACTCAAAGTCTCAAGAGACTCGAGTCTTCAAAAGGTCACCCCACTAGCATGTCATAGTCGCACTACAGCATCGCATTTCCTGAGATTTTGTCTATTTTATTTTATTACATGAGCTATGTCATGTGGATAAAACAAACAACATGTGGATAAAACGACATAATGCTCCTACAAAAAAAAAACAAAATCAGTACCAATCAACTGAAAGCTGACATAAAAATGTGAAAGAATGACAATGAAAAGAACTACATGTGGCAGTAGGACTTTAAAAAAAAACCTAGGGACTAAGGGTCTTTCCCAGCATTGTCTTGAATGATCTTACATTAGCAGGAATTGATCGCCTTTTACATAGCCTTATATAAGCTGAAGCAGCCCTAACTGTGAAGAATTGGGCTCTGCAATTCAACCTAGCTCTCGGAACAACTAATTTGGAAGACCCTCCTCTGGTGATGGAGTATCTGTGCTTGCAGAAATCCTCAGGGTTGAGACCGCATTCACCATGCACGATTTTGTGGTACATGATGAGATCAAATCTGCGTCTTCTACGTGCAAGCGAATCTATGCTAAGGTTTGCATTCCTCTCTGTCGAGGAAGGAATTTTATCATAGAGGTAGCCTATTGCTCTAATCACCAATTTTCTGGTGAAACTATTCTGCACACTTTCAATTTTATTAATGAGTTCACGTTTATATGGGTTAAAAATGACCGTGCCATACTCCAATAAAGGGCGAACATAGGTTTTATAAGCACGAAGTAAGACAGCTGTGTTTTTTGTAGTTAGCGCACGGAAGATATTGTGCACTACCCTAGTGGCCTTAGAGACGACACGATCGCAGTGCTCTGCGAAATTTAAATCCCTAGTTATATGGAACCCAAGATCACGAACTTGTTCCGCTTTTTGAAGGGGTACACCGCCAAGTTCATAATTATAGCAAGG
The DNA here is from genome assembly GCA_000688135.1 of Ancylostoma ceylanicum. NCBI lineage: Eukaryota > Metazoa > Nematoda > Chromadorea > Rhabditida > Ancylostomatidae > Ancylostoma > Ancylostoma ceylanicum. Next base: position 139,810 of record JARK01001405.1, on the reverse strand, counting down.
ATTTTTCAATCCTAGGTGGAGCAGCTTAGTTTTTTCCTGAGAGAGTGGAAGGCCCCATTTACGCGACCACTCATGAACTACCGCTATGGCCTTCTGCAGAGAACGATGGTCGTCATTATTAGAAATGGAACGATAGATTTTAATATCGTCAGCAAATGCACAGCAACTGACATTATTCGACATAATCAGCGCGGGCAGTTCATGGGTAAAGATATTGAACAGGAGGGGGGACAGGACGCCACCCTGAGGCACACCACTCAGACGTTTGGAGCGCCAGGAAACCTGCCCACTTTCAGCCGATGCAAGCTTCCAGCAGGTAGTCTTGGCTGGAGCAAGAATACTTGCTGAAGGTGCGGATGGAGCAGCAAAACCTGCTGTGAGTGCGCATGACGTAGGACTTATGCAGGTATTCCTGCAGCCTATTTTTTCCTCCATTGCCACGTGGCAACCGAGGTGTATATAAGCCGGCGAACAGCTTTGGAAATCTAGTCTTGCTTCCGCTGCGGCGGGGAGCAGACGAGCCTTACGGGACTTGTCTGGCCAACTGAGGCCCGGTTGAAACCGTGGCCCAGCATAACGACTGGCCAGACGAGATGCGGTCGCGTGGCGGTGCGGTGCGGGCGGGTTGATTCATTTTGCCACAACCGTCCGCCTCGCCGACTGCTGGCTCTGTAAGCGCATACGCGTCCGGGGAACTCATTTTTTGTAGTATTTTTGTAGCCATCGGTTGCTATACGGGTTCGTTGTGTTTTTATCCTACATAAGAAGGTTGAAAATTGTTCCAGTGCAATCGAACATAAAACTTATTCTGGATTTATACGTCTTTAGTTATGCTTGTTAGGCACCACTATCAAGGCGGCTAGTACTAGCGCTGCAGGATAACCTGCCCTGCTCCTGCCAACCCAGCGGCAAGATCACGGCAGGTCACACGCAGGATGAGGCGCCTCAGACTCAAAGTCTCAAGAGACTCGAGTCTTCAAAAGGTCACCCCACTAGCATGTCATAGTCGCCCTACAGCATCGCATTTCCGGAGATTTTGTCACCCTAAAATGCTGTCATTGGACCCCGACAATAGGTTTTTACAGGGCTATTATTCGGCATGTGAGCTCGTTGGTGCTCAAAAGCCCAACCCAGACAAATTTTCGGAACTTCCGCTGAGCTATCTCGGGACCTATTGCGGTGACCCGACGGACGTTCCGATTGAGCTCCGCTGAAGTTCCGAACAGACTCCGCGGAGGTTTCGAACAGGCTCCGCGGAAGTTCCGAAAATCAACCAAGAGTGGCGTAATTTGTTCAAAAGACCATAATCGCACTGAACGGGTAAGATGGAGCAACGTTTGATGGGTTCGAGACCCCATATCTTTAGTCTCGCAAGTTGTGGAGCGGTGAACGTCTCCACGAATTGCGAGACCAGAAATTCGGGGTCTCGAACCCAAATTTCCAAAACCCGAACTCAAACGTGCTTTTGTAGCACAACCAGAGCTGCTTTATGAATGCCTTTGTTCTTGTGGAAACACCCTCAGCAGGTGTGCCCTCTAGGTGTGCTACGTACCTACATCAGATTTTACCTTTAGTGAGAACATGGAAAAACTCATTTTTGATGGAACTCTAGGGAGTTTTCGTAGTTATAATAATATTCCTGGGAGAACATCTATCTAACATGACGTCAAGGCTCCGCGGAACTTCCGAGAGTCGCGCATGCTGCGCGCCCTCGATACTAAACCAAGCTCCGCGGAAGTTCTGAAAAACGCGAAGCGCCACGGAAGATCCGAAACTAGCATTCCCTCTGCGTCTCGGAAGCTCCGAAAAATTGCTTAATGACGTCATATTCTGCAGAAGCTAAAATCGGGCTCTAATAGCAAACCAAGCTCCGCTGAAGTTCGGAAGGTTTGTCTAAGCATACTCACCCAAGAGCAGAAGGGGGGGGGGCTTTCTCAAGTAAATTCAACTTACAAAACCACAGGATTCACAATGGAAATTTTATTACCACTTCTAAATGCAGAATAGTTTCAATAATGAGGTAACTAGGTAAGAGAGTTGAATATTATAGCAAGTTCTTCGAGGTGAATAGTATAACAAGAACAAGAAAAAAGTAAACGCGATAAGTTCAACATTAGCACAAGAGTCACACTGCGGACGTCCAATTTGGTCTATCACTCATTGTGGCTTCGAGGCTCATCGGTGTTTTCTTCTTTGGTAAGGACGTGCTTTTTTTCGGCTTCTGCTTCTGAAATAGAAACACTAGTGTTTCTGAATGGAAGTTCTACTCAGGTCTAACGCACGCTAACTCACGCTCTGGCGCCTGGGAAAAGCGAATACCATAAGCATGACAGCTCACTAATTGTGAAGTCCATTTCAGAAATTCTCCATGAGCCTAATTCGAATGGCTGACAGCGATTTACTGCAGGCGGTTGAAATCGTCCTATATTGAAGTTGAATATACACACAATAGGATGGACGAACTGATGCTTCAGCGTCATCTTTCAATTGCAATTCGACACTTCTAAGGGTTAATGAACATATCGAGTTATTTGACGAATAGCCGAATTGCTGCCTTTTCGAAAATTCAAAAAACTCGATATCTCAAAAAAAAAAACTCGATTTATTTCAACTTCTTCAAATAGTCGGTGCTTATTTATTTCAACTTCTTCAAATAGTCGGTATTTCGAATAAATCGATTTTCCCCCCTTTTCGAATAGTCGACATATCGAGTCACCCGAATATCGATTTATTCGAAGCTTGACTTGACTCGGTCGACTCAAGTGTCTAATATAAACCAATAAAATAACGAAAACGAGAACAGTGCAAAACATTTTAGGAATCACAGTAGAAAGCATATGCGACATGAAGGAACAAATGAACGAGACTGGAAATAGAAAGAAATAGGGAAGAATAAGAAAAAAGATATGTCCATGTTGAAATTAAAAAAAAAGACTTTTCCTGTGCATCGAAACTCACGCGAGACTCCATTCCCCGCGCTGATTCAAATTTCGAAAATCAGATCGCTCGCTATCTCGCAGCACTTTGTGAGCACTTACACTCTTGTTCGCGCCTAGAGCTGCTAAATAACCATCNTATGGAAATCATAGAGATGTGTTGAGGTAGAAGGGTATGCGTTCGCATATGTGAGGCTGCTGGGGTCACGTATTCTGTGCGGGCTAGGAAAACGAAATGCTGGAAACTTATGGAACCACGCTTGACCACGGCAGAGGAAGAGAAGTACTTCTGGAAAGTATTTAGTATTGGCCACTGTGGTGGAAGCTGAGTGAAAAAAATTATCCTGAACATTCGTAGTATTTACGATTTTGACAGCATTATTTTCTAAAAACTGGAAAAGTGTTGAGGAAACATGATTAAGGGGTAGTGGTAGAGTAATAGTACTACTGGAAAATATTCAGAGATTGGAGCTGAAGAGAATTTATGAATGAGAATCGATCCGAGAAAAAATGAATTTTTTTAAATTTTCAACCTTTATTTTCAGAAATATCCGGGACCCGGCTGCAAAACTCTAATGTGAGAACAAGTAAGCACAATATAGTGACTTTAAAGGAAAATTCACTTCATGGCATAGATTGCATATTGTTATCAGAACTGCGTGCCAAATTTCTGAAAAAATGCAGACGCGCAAAAGTAGGGCCCGCGCCGCGCCCCGTCTTGGGCGCAGAAGTGAACCTCTTTTCAAATGTCAGGTTGCTAGGAAATAGAGGAAGATTTGCTCTTTCCAAAGATATCCAAAACTCCTTAATTGCTTTTGAACGCACGTCGAAATTTTTCTACCAAGTTGGGCTTTTTTCAAACTTTGGNCTTGTCTGCGTCTCTTCACTCTCTGTACTTCCTCGTTTTGGCGATAAGAATGCCCGTTATAGCGTTCTCACCAACCGGCATTCCTAGCTTGCCAGCGAACTTCC
>JARK01001405.1:119927-135769 GCA_000688135.1 Ancylostoma ceylanicum | reverse complement strand
GGCAACCTGACATCCGGAAAAGGTTTTCAACGAATCCTGAAAAATCCACTCAAAGTTCGAAAATAGCCCAACTTGGTAGAAAAATTTCGACGTGCGTTCAAAAGCAATTAAGGAGTTCTGGATATCATTGGAAAGAGCAAATCTTCCTCTATTTCCTAGCAACCTGACATTTGAAAAGAGGTTCACTTCTGCGCCCAAGACGGGGCGCGGCGCGGGCCCTACTTTTGCGCGTCTGCATTTTTTCAGAAATTTGGCACGCAGTTCTGATAATAATATGCAGTCTATGCATGAAGTGAATTTTCCTTTAAAGTCACTATATTGTGCTTACTTGTTCTCACATTAGAATTTCGCAGTCGGGTCCCGGATGTTTCTGAAAATAAATGTTGAAAATTCGAAAAAATTCATTTTTTCTCGGGTCGATTCTCATTCGTAAATTCCCTTCAGCTCCAATCTCTGAATATTTTTCAGTAGTATTGTTACTCTGCTACTACCACTTAATCATGTTTCCTCAACACTTCTCCTCACCCCCCCCCCGTCCCCCAAAGTGATGGTTCCACCCAGGGTTGGCCAAAAAAGTGAAGGTTGGGTGAGACTCATTCTCAGGGTATTCCACCTACGAATAGTATTAGGTTGTTGCAAAATCGATGTCGAATTTCGACAAGTTGAGTTTGAATTGTTGTAACTCTGCAAAAACTAAACCTTTTCTGCCGATTCAGTACTCATTTGAATCATCACATCTTTGCCATCCTTCTGCTAAGTTTTTGTTCCATTAGGCCTGAAGCCAAGCTCTTCGGACCCAGGAAGAGCGGCAAGATCGTTTTGAGCTAACGTATTTTTGCGGCTTATTCTTTCTCTCAGGGATAGGTCCCACCGCTTGAATTAGTGGTCATCTGGAGGGGAACAGTCCGCTATGTAAGACAAATAAGGGAGAGTCTTGATCTCCCTCTCTCCATCTACTTCCAGAGCGTCTGGAGTGAAAAGTGTGGTCTAGAGCCACTGTGAAACACTAGAGAATGAATCGGATGAATCCACTTTTTCAGTTTTCCAACAAGCTCGCTCCTCAGATGGCGCCAAAAATAATAGAATAATGAACCTCAAGGCCACCTTCGAGATACTGCACAGGTCTCCTTGTGATAGCTTCCAGCAGTGCTTTCAAAACGGCGTTGACGTCATCGAATTTTAGTCCATATCTCTGAGGCACGTATCGCCAATACTAAATGACTTGGGCCAACATTGGCCCACCACTTTGTTGAGCATTCCCTCCTGCGTAGGTTGAAGATATTTCATGGCCAAGCCACTCTCTTGATATAGAGATCGAATCCACGAAACAGTTTGGGACAAATTTTAGCGGACGAGTACATTTCGATTCACCTTCGAAAACCACAACAAAAGTGGGCAGATCCGAATAAAAATGGATAGGCAGAAAGAGGAAAAAATGGGCTTTGGAACAAGTACAAAATATGTGGTGGAAACACCACTTTACATTCCAATGCATTATTCCAAAGTTCGTGGACCAAAAATCCGACATCGATTTTGCAACAACCTAATATAACAAGAACAAGAAAACAGTAAACGCGATAAGTTCAACATTAGCACAAAAGTCACACTGTGGACGTCCAATTTGGTCTATCACTCATTGTGGCTTTGAGGCTCATCGGTGTTTTCTTCTTTGGTAAAGACGTGCTTTTTTTCGGCTTCTGCTTCTGAAATAGAAACACTAGTGTTCCGAAGTGGAAGTGCTACTTAAGTCTCACTCACGCTGGTTCACGCTCTGGCGTTGAAAAAAACGAATACCGCAACCATGGCAGCCCACTAATTGTGAAGACCATTTCAGAAATGAGAAGTTGAACCTCTCCAAGAGCCTAGTTCGAATGGCTGACAGCGATTTACTTCAGGCACTTGAAATTGCCCTATATTGAAGTTGAATATACACACAATAGGATAGACGGACTGTTGCTTCAGCGTCAGCTTTCAGTTGCAACTCGACACTTTCAAGGGTTAATGGAAATATCGAGTTATTTGACGAACAGCCGAATTACTGCCTTTTTCGATATCTCAAAAAACTCGATATCTCAAAAAAAAAAACTCGATTTTTCAACTTCTTCTAATCGTCAGTATTTCGAATAAATCGATTTTCGCCCCTTTTCGAATAGTCGACATATCGAGTCACTCGAAACTCGGTTTATTCGAAACTTGATGTGACTCGGTCGACTCATGTACCTAATATAAACCAATAAAATGACGAAAACGCGCAAACAGTGCAAAACATTTTAAAAAATCACAGTAGAAAGCATATGCGACATGAAGGAACAAATGAACGAGACTACAAGAAGAAAGGAATAGGAAAGAATAAGAAAGAACGGTATGTCCATGTTGAAATAAAAAAAGAGTTTTCTTATGAATAAAACTCACGCGAGGCCCCATCCCCAGCGCTGGTTCGAATTTCGAAAATCAGACCGCTTGCGATCTCTCAGCACTTTGCGAGCGCTTACACTCTTGTCCGCGCTTAGAGCTGCTAAATTACCACCGATTTTCCATTCACAGTCTAAAGTCAGGTCTGCTGCGCCTTTTAGCAGCACTAAGCGGTACTGCTGCCCTCGGCAAGAGAGCTGATGTTGTCCGGAAGGGGAGGAACGATGGGCGGGACAGGCCTCGCCCTCCGAGGCTAGAGCTGCTCGATTGCCTGAGTCACTATTTGCCACAATTTCGCCCTTAATATTCCGACACTTCAGCTCTACAGTGCTGCCAGCTGGGCTTGACAAGCACACAACCTCGCCCTAATCCAGTCGTTCTTTTGCCCAAGACTGCTGCCAAAAGTAGTGCTGCCTCACCATACTTTCGCTCCACAGTGCTGCTAGCAATGGTGTCACTAGGTCTACTCCCGGTCCACTTCGGTGACCTAGTGAAGTGAAGAAGCTGCCAAGCCTCGCTCCGAAGATTCACACACCTCGGCCACTCCACTGTTGCATGAGAATGGAAGTAAAAGTAAAATTTGTTGTACGTACTAATCACATACCAAACACTTCGATGAAGACTAAGACTGAGGAGGACTAATACAAGTTCAATATACAATACCATTTCCTTCAAATACTTTGGCGAAAAAACAAGCACAGTTCTCATAAGTTAAATAAACAAATAACTTATGGCCCATGGCATAGTTCACAGAAACGCTGTCATTGCGGCTGTTTATATTTGGAAAGTTTTCATGCCAGCACGCTATCCAACACAAATTGTGTGATAAGATGTGAAAACCTGTAACGTTCACTCACATCACAAGACGATGACGCTGCGAAATATGCCATAGCCATATGAATTAGGTTCATATGACTGATTGTGCGAGCAATATAGCACAATAATAACAAATACCAATAACATTTCTAGATCGAAGAAAGAACAGGTATGTTTCACAGGCACATATCAGGTTAAACAGAAACTTAAAGACAGTCTGGGGGACATTTCCTCCGACCGTACCCTAGGCCATGCACATCAAAATTATTTAAATTTCTGCGCGTTTACGTGCTAGAATCTGTCTTTGTTCCGATCGAAGGGAGTAGAACCCATTTAAACGACGTTTTTTCTTTGTATAAAGCTGGCAGTTTTCTTGCGTCAAAAAGCAGAATTCTACTGCCCCAAGGTGAATCGATGGTGGTGAGACGGGTGTTTTTCGGGTGCCCCCCCCCCCGATTCTCCGCTTTTCAGAATCATAATAATAAAGTAAGCTTATGCTAATATAAGTTCTAATTAAGACTGCTCCTCGCGCTTCGAATGGAATGTCAGCATACATACATGTCTTCCCGAATTTTGAGGAAAGGCGAGTTATGGCAAACTTCATGTGAGTAATCACGAATGTGAACCTATTCATGGAAAAAAGAGCAATTAGGATTGGAAAAAAGCGGACTGTTAAGGCCTCTGGTCATCTTTAGATTGTTTAGGAATACCATTTCGCAGTAGTCCTTCAATTTTCGTCTCATTTCAACAATTTCCAGGTGATTCATACGTTTCAGAAGTGGATATCGATTGTTTGAGGCATATCTGGAGGGGAGGAGTTAACTTAAAGGATTTTGATGCGCAGTACCCCTGGTGCGGACGGAACAAATGTCTCCGTCGGACTGTCATTAAGGTTCTGTATCAAGTAAACGTATCCTAGAGATGAAGATTCGTGAGAGAACTGGTGGAAAGAGAAGAGCCATCTGATCAGCAAAAAAAGACATCCTGAAAAATTATTATACGCAAGGTTTAAACACTAACAAATTTAGAAAATCATTACAACTCTAGAAATTACTTTAAAAAATTTATTTCTATATGCCAGTATAATTCAAAAATTGATCAGAAAATGCATTTTGCGGTGACGGAAAAAGATGAAGAAGAATAAAAGTAATAATAGAGTGAAGAAGAAGAGTAACAGTAAAAATACCAAAGCATGTTTCACAATTTTGGAACACCCCTTTCAAAAAGCACTCGCAATTGAAATCAGACATCCGTCAAACCAGCAGGTAGTTTTGGTGGTTGTTCGTCATTCCTATCGGGCAGATCTTGTCCCCAAGCCGCAAGGACCTGAAAATAGGAAAATGAACACACAAACACACACAAATGGAGAATAGAACATGAAAAAGGGGGAAACGAGAACTGAACACGAACGCAACAAGAGTGGAAATAGGAGAAAGAGAAAGATGAGCCAAGCTGTGAAGGAATCACGATTACACATTCGACTTGTTTTCTGCCCTCCATCAACGTTGAAGGACCTACTCATGTCTAGTCGCGTATACGGAAGCAAGTGTCTCGAAGTTGACTGTCGCTATTGCACCGAGGAAAAGATATGTGAGCTTCGACGCACCGTATATATGATCAGCTGCGCAGGATGTGGCGAGAAATACTTCGAAGACGAACATGGAAGGACCCTGGCTAATCCAGCGTCTTACCCTAGAGAAAGCTTCTCGAGACATCGGACCTTGAGACTCACAAACGAGCCACCACCATCGTTTTCGGTCCGTGTTCTCCATCGCCACTTGACGAAGACGTTGGAACAGAAGATAATGAAAGCCAGGGATATAAGAAGACATGTGCCAGAGATCAACACTAAGAAAGAGCTAAGGGAAGCATTGCGGTTGATCAGCTGATTAGATTCCTTGGCTATGCTAGCGCTCTGGTTTCCGCATCCCTCACTCTACCGCCACGTTTTTCCTTTACCAGCCGCCAAAGAGAGGTGAGGTCCCATGTCTTCCTTGTCACCATTTCCTTGTGCTTTATTCTGCCTCAATAACTCTTTTGTATAGGTTAGACCTACTGTGTCAGCCCTAAAGTCAAAGTTAATCGTCTTGCCACACGGTACACTTGCTATAATTGTATGTCTGCTTGCTTGGGGATGATGTCTTGTTATGTGTGAAAATTAAGGTCTGACGAAGGCATTAAATGCCGAAAGCTAGCCGAAACAAAACTATCAACGAAGAGCCTTAGAAAACTAAGAATAATCAATGGAAAATGAGGCTCAGAGACAGGAGCGTGTTAATTCAGAAAAAGTGTTTTTATTTCTCTAAAGGGCAGGGCTTATGGGGCAGTGCTACAGAATACATTCAGGAACTAACGAATAAATGTTTTGAGCGCAGAAGCTTTACAAGACATTCCTCTTCAAATATTCTTGGTCACCCTGTACACTCCTGTCTGCGGAACCAGCAAAATTGATCTATTTGATATGATACCTCTTTGGACCTCGAGACTCATTTGATAGTCTAATTCATCACAAAGTTCAAGAATTAAGCTATGCGACGACAGAGAGATTGTGGATAAACGGAAGCCTTCTGGTGGAGACTCGCCTCCTGTAGATAGTGATCCAACCAAGAAGTTTTCTCATGCTTGTGCAGTCGCGAAGAAAGGTGATTCGGAAAAATAGCTGTTATTCACTGTGAAAATGGCTCAAGCACATAAATACACGATACGGCCAGCCAACTAGCCCAAGCGTCCTAAAAACTGAGAAGTGAACCCGTAAATAATTTGCGCACATTCTATATGTGCAAGGCTTCAGTATACGTTTGCAAGAAACCAGTCGCAATGATATATGAGGAGGAGACACCCTCTTCCGCGAGAGAGGGCTAACAAACTTTACGAAAATATTTCATCAACAGTGGTCAACTTTGCATAATATGTAGTTGAAAAAGGTATATTGGCTCACCTCGAACATCAAACATGTTTTGTGGTTGTTTTTGAACATTCGTTATTAACTCAATTTGAGTAAAGTCTTGCCGAGTCACGGTGGAAAGTCAAACAATGAACACGACACCCTCAAGATGTGGTATTAGGTTGATTCGTAAGCTCTGTCCCCATTGGCAACTTTTATTTCAAAATTAAATAACTTCGAAACAATGCGGTATCGACCACTGATATACTGGCCATTTATGTAAACAACTCTGCTCTGTCTATGAGACCGCTCATCGATCCCCCTGCTATAGAGAGAGGTCCGTTTTGACTGGAAAACCTCTAATACCTCGGATCTCATGTGGCTACATTTAGTGAAGTTTTTTACCGAGCAGGTTGTTGTTGGTTACATGACCAGGTGGTGGCCTGATAGGATTTGATCGAGAATGTCGGATGGATAGTACATGACTTTCCAGCCAGGTATCCTCAGAAGACTACACCTAAAGTTCTCAGGATTAGGTGGGGCATCGTCCTGCGTGAAGAAGATTTTGGTCTTCAAGTACAATTCCCGGCCACGTTTTTCCATATCGAGGGCTGCGTTTTAAACATAAGTTGTACACATCGCGGTACCTTTTTCCTATTGTAGGCTCTAGCACTCAACTCCTCAAACTTTGCGCAAGACACATAGGAGAAGTTCATTTTTGTGTTGGTTGGGTTTTCCGAGGTTAGCGCTGCTGTTCTAATGCGAACCCTGTGCTGACCGCACTCATCAGCAGCTCACACCTCCAAGGACTTGTACTCAATCACTGGATTACTTGAATCAAGAAAACTCTGAGTTTGCCTAGAAGTTCTAAGACGTACCTGACCCTCCTACCGTTGTTCGCTGGCTGAAATCATGTGGAACATTTCAACCCAGCAGATATACGGAATCAGTTCTTTACAGTTAACTTGTTGGGGGATAATTGAAAGCACAATAAAGCACACGCCAATCGGCATGTGGTTTTCGGGACGTTACCTTTCAGTGAAGCTTTCAGAGCCTCCAAATGCAACTCAAATTGGGACTTCAAACACGATGTATATCTGAGCATATCATCTTCGCAAGAGAACTTATCGAAGCATGATGTCACTGCTTCAAGAATGAAAACGTCTTCTACATTCCCAACGCATATCTGTATATATAAAAGTGAAACTTNGCCCCCCCCCCCCCCCCAGAACAACACGAGAATGGCCTGAAAAGAAGAGATTTCGTTGCAGTGACGTGACATTTCAGAGCTCGTGCCCTAATTGCACAACTTAAAGAAATGGCCCAAATGTACGAATCGAATGTGCTCTTGATGGTGCATGGAGACGACTTTCGCTTCAATATGATTGAGGAGTGGCATCAACATCATGACAACTTCCTACCACTCTTTGAGGAAATTAACAGGAATGGACTTGCTGAAATTCGGTATGCTCAAAACTGGGCATGCAATGTCATTTTTGAACATAATAGGCGGAGCAATTTTCCAGTTTTGGTACTTTCTCGGATTATTTCACTGCATTGGAAAAATGGTATGCAGATAATGGAAAACAGCCGGCGACGCTCTCAGGCGACTTCTTCCCATACAAGTAAGTTGTTATATGTATGTCACCAAATTATTATAGCGAAAGGAGGTTTAGTGTAACTCGTATCGAGGTACTCTTTTGAATGTATTGATGCCTCATGAATCATTCACTTCTATTTTTCTTCACTTCTGCATAAGGAAAACCAAAGGTAGAGTGTTACTCTTTTCTTCGGACATTCGATTCCCCTAAACAACAAAGCGTTAACCTCCTGTGTATTTTGAGCTTATGATTATGTGCTACGGAAGCTAGTATTTGTCACCTTGCCCCGTCGCCACGTCTACTATTAACTGGGGTTAATCAATAGTGGCAGGAGATGGTGACCGATGGATTAGTGGTGTGGTCCCAGCGCGACTGCGAAACTGGCTGCCTGCACTAGGCGACCTGATATGAAGTGTCGACAGAAACCGACTTTTCGCATATAAATGTACGAAGACGTTTGATGCGAGTCGGGATAAGAAGATAAGAGGAGATTGAAAAAAAGTTTCTAACCTATCTATAAGTGACATTTCATGTCTAATTGAGGTAGGAAGCGCTAGGGAGGGATGAATGAGCACCTCCAGGCCCACAAACTCAAACCGCGATGCGCGAAATCCCGCTAAACCAACACGTTCGGGAATGCAATCACCATCTCCCGAAGTCGGGCAAGCGAGTGATTTCGGCTTAGAATCTACAGAATTATTGTACTTGGCTGCATTTAATTTTGAGGGTGATCTAAGCTTCTTTTGTTTTACATCACGGAAGGAATCCTAAGGAGCCCCATCATCGGAAGAGCTTGTCTAAAGCAAACACAGGAAGATCCTTCAGAGAAACAATACCAGACGGTCGGAAGACCAGAAGTTCAGCGGATAAAGACTGTGACTAATTTGTGTCAGCCACACAAACAAGGAGCCACCATCCTCCCAGAAGTAAAGCCACCACACACTCCTCCTCCTCCTTCTCTGCAGCAAAATTTTACAGGCTATTTCCACGTAGCGCTTTGTTATGTATATATAGTCAACTCCAAATGTCCGCAGACAAGAGTTGGGACCGCGGCGCGGTTTTCCTCCGCGTCTCTGCCCTGCATGCCACGCTGAATCCGTGCAGCAGACAGCGAGAGACCCGCGCCGCGACCCCAACTCTTGTCTGCGGACATTTGGAGTTGACTATACGTAGGTGATCATACCGCAGCCATTTGCGCCAACCGGAAATATCAGGAGGTTGGCGCGAAATTAATTGCCGTTTCGCGGTATGCACAAATGAACTTTCCCTTCTTGCCAATTCAACCACTTTAGGCCAAATTTTGCACTTCCTGGTAGGGCTTGTTCTTCTCTCTCAAAAACTGCTTCAATATTCCGGCTCTTCCTGAACTTTTTATAGAGTCCTAATAAATGAAGAGCCGACGCGATTTTCGGGTGATCATGTTGTACGAGTTCAAACTCAATCATTCTGCAGCGGAGGCATCCCTGATCTAGCGCATGCTTTCTACTTTTGGTTCGGAGTCTCCTTCCGAACGGATAGTGAGGTGCTGGTTCGCGATGTTTTCTTTCGACGATTTTTACCTCGAACAAAAACCAGGTCGTGGTCGAAAGGATATCGTTAGACGATCAAGCACTGAGAGCAGTCGTAGAGTCGAGACCCGACACTACCAATCGGGCGTTGGCAGCAGACCTGGATGTTCATCATACTACAGTTGTGAAACATTTGGCCTCCACTGGGATGGTGAGAAAGATTGAAAGGTGGACACCCCGGAACCTGACTGGTGATCAGCGATCCGCCCACTACACCATCTGTTCTAACTTACTCGTTCGCAAAAAAAAAACGGGCCATTTCTAAACCGTATGATAACTGTAGATGAAAAATTGTTGTTGTACGGTAATAAGAAACGTGGATATGTATGGATAGACAAACATTCTCCATTTCTAAGTTTTCCTAAACCCGATCTTCATTCTAAGAAGGTTATGTTGACAGTTTGGTGGTGTTGTAAGGGTGTTACCCACTATAGCCTCCTGCAACTTGATCAATCCGTTGCAGCAGAGCTCTACTGTTGTGATATGGATCTGATGTGTGAATAGTTGCGACAAATGTGACCAGCAGTAGAAACAGAAGTGGGCCGCTCCTACTTCAGGACAACGCCCTCATACATACATAGACCTCATACAGTTGGCGTCAATGGCGGTGACCCGTCTGTGGCCTCGAAAAGAACGCGGCGCGACCGCGCCGCTCGAGCGAGAATCCTCTCCGGGACATCAAATTATGGGTTTTTCTTGATAGTGAGTAAGTTTTCATATTAGTCATCATCAAATGTGATAAACAACTATGAAGAAAACCCAGATACGCCACTGCGGCAACGATTCTAGAGTCAGCGGTGCGGTCGCGCCGCGTGCTTTTCGCGGCCGCAGGTAGGTCACCGCCGTCGACGCCCACTGAACTTCAAAACTCACCTGCCAAAAACCGACGCAGTTGGACATTGAGGTTCTCCCGTATCCTCCTTATTTATCAGACACCTACCCTACGGATTATCACTTTTTCCGAGGTCTCGATGCAAATCTGCGACAGCAGCAGCTTCCTGATGTGAAGCATGTCCAAATCGTTTTCTAAAATTCCTTAAAAACTTATGGCCTCATCTTCTATTGTGAGGCATAAACTTTTCACAGTATCGTTGACAAAGGTGTCTCGAATCTGATGGATTTTATTTCGAGGATTAAAGTTGTGTTTCAGCAGAGCTGTAACATTTTGAAATGGACTGTCCGTTTCGGCAATTAGTTTCGCACCAACCTGATAAGTGCGCCAGTTCTGAACAAGTTGAAGTCGCAAACAGAGTGTGTCTAAGCCCTAACCCGGATAGCCCGCTATAGCGCTGCGCCAGCTGCATCGCGGGTGCGGACGCATGCATCTAACCACCAACATCTCGCACACTTGTCTGATACCCAGTGTGCTCTTCGTGCATTCCTTCCCAGGTGAGGAGGGAGTAGAATCTCAGACATGCTTCGCTGTGCAGGTATGCTACCCTTTCTAGATGCGCTCTTTAACTAGAAGAGTTCGTACGACTTTGAGAAGCCCGACAAAACTTGTACCAACCTATTACTTAGAAATAGTATGAAGTGCTTTCAATTACTACCTCTGTTAGGATGCACCACATGTTCGACGTCTACTGAGAATCGCGGAGTCACCGAATGCGAACGTCCACCTACGCAGTGACTTGCGGGCTAGTTTGATGTACCATGTTAGCGCTTTATCCTCTCAGGCTCCTCCAATACCACGCCGGCGGGATGGAATATTTGCTTTGCTATGGGCTTACATTGAACCGTCGACTGTGTGAGCGGCAATACAATTGTCGCTGTGCTACATCCGCTTCTGTACTAGAAGCTACACCCGGAGAGTTATTTTTCCCACATGGGGAGTACACGAAATTAGGCTGTGATTTCAAAACGAAACATACGTATTTGGAAAGCTTGTCTCAAACGATGCTACAGATTATGCTTGAGTTCTGCTAAATGGTTAAAACAAGTTCAAAATTCAACGTCGATGATTTTCTACCATATTTTCTTATGTCTCCCTCAATCACAGCGATGCACCAGGATGGCCAAGTGGATAGTGATGAAGACTCGTAGGCAGAGTCTGGTGGGCTTGCATTTCGTTTTTGTTTTGCAAACCTTCTTATCTAACCTTTAACAAAATTTGGAGCAGTTCAGAAGGTAAATCATTATTGATTTTACACTATGTAAGCTGTGGGAAGTCCTCCTTAAAATGAAACCAACTACGGTGCTCGATAAACCCTTGGCTCAGTGACTTCCCGGAATTAGTCACACTTCTGGCTCAAACAAAAACGGATGCCGTCTGATAGTAGAACCTTTTAACAACCACAGCGACGTACACCGACAATGAGGTGTTTAAAACATAATAGTGATAACAGTGGGCACAGACAATAAATGAGATGCTGCTGCAATCGGTGGAGATTTATTCAGTGCAATATCAGTAGGGAAGGAAACTTGAACAGGAGTTACTCAGACAGTAGTGCTGTCGAACAGTTGGTAGAATCCCCATCGCCCCGCCTACTTTTTGGGTTGGGGGATCAGATATCGCCGTTCTTTTTGAGCAGAACGTGCTGCAGTCCGCCGGAATCCCCCAGACGTGCTGCTGTTGAATTATTCCATATTGAGATAAGGAAAATTCACCATCTTGATGTACGGCGCACGTCAAGTGAGGAACGGCTTTCTCGCAGGTCAGAGGACTGGAATTGTATTTGGGTGTGCAAAACACTCAAAACACAAAACGCTTGTTCTATCATGAGCAATATTTTTGTAATGAACCCACGATGGTGTTACAGCCTGGGCTGTCCACGAGTATAGAACGTTGAACATCCAGCGATCTTCGCGCACTTTCCAGCAGATTTCGCTTACTTTTCGAGGAAATTCGCGTAAATTCGAGTAGATTTCGCTTATTTCCCGGGGGTTTCGTTTTCTTTTTGGGCGAAATCGGGGAATATTTCGGCGAAAAATTCTGCCTGAAAGCACGTAATCTACTCGAATCTTTTCACCGGGGCAGGTATGGAGAAGCGGCGTCCCTTTGCCGGGGGTAGCCGGGGGTAGCCGCAAAGGCACGTGGGGGGACGTCTACCAGAACACGTGGGGGACCTCTACGCTATGTGGAGCTAAGTGCCCTGTGATTTGGGATCCACCCCCAGGTATCAACCGGATCTGCATCCGTATGCCCTGCTGCTTTCCAGAATAACAAAGCATATGTGGCAAAGCCAAATTTCGTCAGCGAAAGCGCAACCACGCGTGAGCAGTAAAACACATTTGAAAGCAGCACGCACTCAAAATTTCGTCTCTGAGATTTCATCGTTCTGGGAAGTAACCGGATCTCCTAACAATCCAATAAGATAGAAGCACGGAAAACTCAAGGTTTTTGAAATATGAGTAGTTGAAACTAGATCAGCAGGGTCTGCGTGGGGTCGCTCGATCTAGTTGTCGCGGCAGTGGACCGTTGCCGCCAGCTGATTTGGTGGGCAGCTATTTCTTTTCTTGTTATTATCAGGCCATTTTCTAGGCCTTGCCTATCCTTTTTGCACTTCCTAGCACAAAGGATTTTCCTTTATATTACCTTGCAAGAAACTTATTTGTTAAGCCACTTTTGTAGCTGTTTTCGGCTAGTGTCACATTTTCGATCTTTTCGTGGTTTTAGGATCGTTTTAGGATTCAGTAATGTTTTCGCGACACCTTGATTGGTCAAACCATCTCTTTCAGGATTTGGTTTCTTTCATTAACCTCAGGAATGGCGCAAAGAAGCGCCAAAAACCTATTTCGCCGACAAAACATTTGGCCAGAAAAGGTGGCGGTATCGACTTTTTTCAATCGGTCTACAACGAAAAGGTCGCGCAACTCGGTCAACTTGCTAGAATGCGATGAACTTAGAGGTTCCAGAAAATGAGGATTTCGAAGGTTTTGACGATTTTCAGCTTTGTAACAGTGATAAGCACACGCGATTACGTCGAAATGTGCTGAAATCTCAATGTCGAATATGTCCGTGGGTGCTCCCTTTGAGCGGTCAAAGGCAGCACCCACGGAAATTTTTGTGTTGAAGATTTCGATGAATTTCGAGGTTTTCAGGGACGAAGACCTCCTATGCAATGATGAAGCAGCCTGAAACACGCGGGAAGACAAGAAATGAAGGCGCTGTTTTCTATGTGTCCACAGCGCGAACGAGTTTTCCGCTGAGGGTATACGCGCGTGTTGTCATCACGAATTCTCGTGGATGGTGCGCATTCCATACCCTACACTGTACACTATTCCATATACTACAGGATATATTGGGCTAGACCACTCGTAGCATGCCAAGTCAGTAGCGTTAACTAGCGTGGCGGACACCAAAATGACCATGGTCGGCTCTGTGTCCACGGCAGAATCTCCGCAGTTAGGCCGCTTTTTTCTGTGTTCAAGTTACCTCTGTGATTGTCTGGCAGCCGCCCACACGGAGAACGACTCACCTTGAAAGTGAGGAATTCTGTGGGTGCTACCTTTGAAGGATGAGAAAGTGATCGATTAGATTATACCGCAAGTCAAAATATTTGGTTTTTGCAGCGACTTTGTGCTGATACCCAGTATGAAGCATTTATCTACTATTTCTAAAAAAGCTCTCGTAGTCATTGTTCATCTCCTTAACAGCCCCGAATTCTATAAAAGGTCAGAAGTGGAAGTTCACAATACAGAGGGGATGCAAACCCTCGAGCCTCTGTTTACGAGTCTGCATCACTACCCACTCGGCCATTCAGCTGTAACAGTGTGAGTGATGAAGATGCATGTCAGTATGGAAATCATCGAAGATGAATTTTGAGTTTGTATTAACCGTTTAGCAGATTTCAAGTATAATGTGTAAAATCGTGTGGGACAAGCTTTCCAACTATATATGTTTCGTTTCGAAATCATAGCTTAGGTTCGTGCACTTCCCTTGTGAGGACTATCGTCAGCTGTGTATGCAATGGCTGGGTACCACGTTTTAAGGCGGTATCCCATAGCATGTGTGGCGATGCGCCATGACTCATCGCTATCGTATGGTTTGGTGAAGCCGTTGGACAGTGCTTTTACAGTGATACATCGTACGCCTCACTCAGTTTTACCAACAAACAAATACGTTCAATAGCGCTTTTAGTATAGCGATAGTATATGCAATTGTAATTCAATTATTTCTCCTCGGACATGTTACGCATGGCTTTGCGCTTGCGGAACCATGAACCCCACTATTTCAAATGTTTGACTATTATACATAGCCTTCCTCGAAAATCATTTCGTTATCCTTCGCCCAGAACTTCGCACGTCGTCTTCCTATTTGCCCCAGGATCACATTACACACTCCATTATGTACTTGACTGGGAGCGCAATACGATTTCTGACTCTGCGAGTTTATTCACATTTCTTCACATACCCAAGTATGCATTACTCCTTTATTTACTCATTCATTCAACTTAGTCACACTGACGCTGTCACATTTATCCACTCTCTTATCTTCAGTATCCAACCTTTGCGACAAGATTGCACATCTTTAGCGTTTCGGAACTAAAATAAGACAGATTTCGAAAGTTTTCCGAAAATATGGATTTTCTATCCTCGCGTTAACGCTGATTGATTGATCCTCTTGGCAAGCCTCCTCACGTCTGAACTACAAAACTGCATGTATGGTCTTCCAGAATTGGAATGCCGTGAGTTCTGGCTAGCTGTTGGCGAAGCATTGCGAGAAAAAAATGCTGGGATAACTCAGAAAAGGCAAGTGTATGCGAACTTCTCCGAGCCGATTTCCTGGCGGAAAGAGCGACATTAAAATTTTTCCGCAAACAAAACGGCGTGGATTTCCCCGATCCCCGGGGAGTGGAAAAGGTGAAAGAAGTTGCGACGAGCCAATTTCCGATCTTTCCAGGAAAAGGAAACAGAAGGAATAGTTGCCGCTATTCGTGTGTAGATATTTCAGTGGTTTCGCCGGAAGTGCGGCATGAAGAACTTCCAAAGAACCATAGCAATCAAATATGCCGGAAATTTTCTGAACATTGTGTCAGTTTTTGATTGATTCCAGACCCGGAACTCCGCTCCAGCGGGGCCTGAATAAGTCTGTGGAAATTTCTGTGCAGCACAACATTACCTGGAGGCCAGTTCAACCTTACACGAAGCCAGACCGTTTTGCCGCAGTTCTCGTGGACGGCAGTCATTTCCTGGTGATCTTCTTCTGTGAATGGTGAAGTCCCCAGATGGAAAAGTGGAGAACACATTTTGCGCCCTTTGCTTCTGCGGTTTCTATTTTATATTAGATATATTTCTATTAGAGGAAGTTACTCTTCAGAACATTACTCCAGCGCTTCCTTCCTCAATTAGACGTGAACTGCTTCTCACAGATAGGTGCGAGGCTTTCCACCCATCTCTCGTCTTTCCTGACTCGGCGCATCAAACGCCTACATTCCTATGTAGAAAGACGCTTTCTGTCGCCATTTCGCATGAGGTCTGACAGTGTAGGCAATCAGATCCGCAATCACACTGAAATCAAACCAATAATCCGTAGAATAGGTTTTTCTGTCACTTTTGTTCACCCACAGTCAGTGGTGGGCGTGGCAATGGAGGCGAGTTGACTCCCCCCCCCCCCCCCCC
>JARK01001405.1:86095-98849 GCA_000688135.1 Ancylostoma ceylanicum | reverse complement strand
GGGGGGGGGGGGGGGGGGAATATTGGTGCTTCCACAAACTGAGGTTAGGCTGTGCGGTCGTGCAATATCAAGCATGCTTGATGCTAAGCGAAAAAGACTTCTTCTCAGTCGCTGATCCTTCTAGCAGTAGTCACTATCAGTTGAACTCATGGTATGTCGAAAACCGATGGGCGCTCCGCAGATTCAAAGTTGCACACTGTCGCTTTGCTATAACATCCATAAAACTGGCCCCAGTCAAAGCGATTTCTTCAACCTTTGATTTGTCTCGAGGAAACTCTTCTAAAGACCTACTAAATGTCGAGTAAACTTCCGCTTCACCGGCTTCCTCTAAATGGTAAACATATGTATCGGTTAGTTCCGCATAGCCTTATCTGCAGGAGCGGAGACAAACGCGGTGAGCTGGAACTCGTGCTTGAATTTTGTCAGTTCTGCTGAATTGAAGCCGAAACTCCCGAATTCCAGAGGCGAAATTCCGAAAACATCCAATTTTTGACGAAGTTGCTGATAGAGCATCCGTTCGCAACGGATCTCTCAAGCTTGAGTAAGGATTAACCGGGGGTCGGAGATAACTCTCTGTGTACTCCACGTCCTGCAAGTGATAGAGCTGCAGGCCTACCTACGAAGTTCGATGTCACCCTTCCCCAAATGGCAAACTTTGGTTGTAAGTTTGGTTGTAGGTTTTGTGAAAACCTCGGTATTGAGAGAGCTACAGTCATACGTACAATAGGGGTGAGACAGTGGACACAAAAAAGTGNCCCCCCCCTCCTCCACTTTATCACACTTATAATTCTGGCACTTGGAATATTTGAGCGTGAAGTCACCATGTGAGTGGCGTTTATACGATCTAAACCAGTAGTCTTTAGACACATCACAACTGTCACGCGTGGACATGAACGCGCCCAGAGAAGTAAAGAATGAGACGGTAACGAAAGTGATTACTAATCTTGAACAAGGAAGACTTAAACAATAGGCATTACCAAGCATGGCAGAATGTCATAGTTCAACGTGAGAAACAAACGAAATCAAAAGGACTTTGCCAATGCATACGGATGCAAATCAAATCAACATGCACTCGCAAGTGGTTCGAAACGGTACTGCGAGTTTCAATTTCCGGCAATGAAGCTATGAGAAACAATGACAAAAGAACCTTGCGCATACAAAGAAATGCTTTGATCAGCATACGCTCGTAAGCAATGAGGGGGCTTTCCATGAGCGAGAATAGCATAAGCGTTATTCATAGTGCGTCGGAGTCCGATCCCGTCGGATAACAAATGATACGTATCGATCCACGTCGGAATCCGACGTGTCGGACTCCGACGTGGATCGATACGTATCACTTGTTATCCGACAGGATCGGACTCCGATATGCTATAAATGCAGCTATAGAAGGGGAGGGGCATACGTACGATAAGGGTGAGACAGGGGTCAAAAAAGTGAAGGTTGTCTGGGCCGAAAAGTGAAGGTTGTTCCGCAACCATAGCTTCGATAATGCTGAGGAAGGGTTCATCAAAGTGAACGATGACATATACAAGACAGTGAAAGCTGTTTCAAACATGGATTCAACCGAAACTATTCTAATATTGCTCAGAAAATAAAGAAAAGATCGTTTGTTCGAAGATGGAACGCCGAAGGTGAGATTTGCGCCGGCTTCCTGCTTTCGTGCCGGGACCAACGCTCAGCTTAGCGTAGAAAATGTCCCAGCTCGATTTTTGCTAAATATTTCGGTAGGTTCGCAGAACTGTATGTTGCGCAGTTGTCGTTGGTTTTCCCCACGAAATTCCCTACAAGATGAGACCAAGAGCGAAAAATTTCATCGAGGATCCAGGGAGAAATCAATTTTTAAAACCTAGACGGGGGATTTGCGTCCTTTAAAATTTCTCAACAATCTTGAGAAAACTTGAGTTGCGCAGTTGTCTATTGAATTGGCGGCATCATTGCGCATGCAAAGCCCATTGAAGCAGGTGCATTTATCTGAAACTGACNACCTAGACGGGGGATTTGCGTCCTTTAAAATTTCTCAACAATCTTGAGAAATCGTGAGTTGCGCAGTTGTCTATTGAATTGGCGGCATCATTGCGCATGCAAAGCCCATTGAAGCAGGTGCCTTTATCTGAAAGTGACCCAGAAAACGGGTTATGTATGAAAACGCGTTTTTACTTTATATCTCTTTCAGTTCGAGAAACCAGATGTTGCGCAGTTGTCAGCTGCCGGACCCGTAAGATTCCGAGTAGAATGGTATATAACACTTGATACTTCCTTTCACGCTGGGCTGAAAAAGCCTGCCTGAGCCAAATGCCCCGTGTAGCTCAGGGGGGTTAGCGAGAGAGCACGCAATATGGGAGGGCGCCAGACGCGAGGGTGAGCCAGACGGGGTATTTGGCTCACCCTGGTTTTTCCGTCGGGAGTGAACGAAAGTATCAAGTATTATATATCATTCTGCTCAGAATTTCATTCTCAATTCGGCTGACAACTGCGCAACATCCAGTTTTTTCAAACAAGCAAGATAATCCTCTTTTCACGTTTTCAGGAATTTCTCAGCCATTTTCAGTTGCACCTTTGTGATGTTGCTGTCATCCAGTCCTCAATAACATCGGCAAGAAGTCTGACAACTGCGCAAAGCTTAATTTCCCAAATGAAGAACGATATTGTTGGTCAAACCGTAATTTTGCCACAAATTCCCATCAATTTCATGGAAACATTTTCTTCAAAGGAATCAACCGGCCATGTATGAACATCGACTTTTCTTAGACAGTATTGTGTGAAGAATTTAAGCCACAACTGCGCATTTCATGTAAATCTGCTTTGCCTGAATTACAATGCATAGTTTCATTCCCCTTTTTTGGTCCGGGACTGCGTCCCAGACCCATCTTATCCTTTTCGCCATAGGTGAAGGTTCCCCATCTGGGCCCAATCAAAAGTGATGGTGGCCTGAGACACGTCTCAGGCTATCGGACGTATGGCTACAGTTCGCGAGGGAAATGAGCTACCAAACTCGCAAGAAAAAATAATGAAGAACACCATGTGTGCTCCCAAAATATGCAATAGAGGTAGTTCTAGTTGCGCTTAAGTAAGACTGAACTAGCTTTGTTAAAAGTTTAGTAACATGAAAACTTCGCTTATTAGTGGCATGTTGATTGTTGGTATGTGTTTCCTCGAGTTCAATTCTTCTCGTCGGCTGCACATACACTACAAAACAAACCAATTCCACCAACAAGACAGCTGGCCAAAGAAGACAGCGTTGTCGTTCTGAAAGATGGGTGGTATGCTTCCCCTCAACTTCCGGCAACATACCAACTGTTGGGGAACCCGATTGCTCCAGATTATGTGTAGATCTCTTCAAAAAATTTCCGGTCATCTGGCTTTAAAGGCAGCACTCACGGAAATTTCTGAGTCGGTGATTTCGCTGAATTTCGAGGTTTTCAAGAACGATGAGCATCTACGCAATGGTGAAACACCATGAAACACGCCTGAAGGCGGAAAATGAAGGCGCTGTTTTCCATGCGTCCACAGCGTGGACGAGTTTCCCGCTGAGGGTTCACGCCCGTAACGCCACGAAATCCTGTGAATAGGACACATTCCATGCAGTAGATTGTACACCACTCCATACATCATACTATACACTGCGCTAGAACACGCGTCGCATACCAAGTCAATAGCGTTAACTAGCATGGCGGACACCAAGATGAACACGTTCGCGTCCGTATCCACCGCAGTATCTCCGCGGGTAGGCGTAGGTAGGCCGCTCTTTTCTGTGTCCAAGATACCATTGTGATTGGCAGTCGACCGTGCGGACAGCGATTCACCTCGAAAGTGAGGATTTCCGTGAGTGCTGCCTCTAAGCCAAGCATCTGCATCAATGTGATGCTGCTCAAAAGAGAACGTGCCAGCACGATTAGTTGCCCGATCGCAATGAGAATTGCTGAAGAAGAGCTGCTCTTAGCACTTGGCTAAACATCTCTTGTACAAGCACAAACAAGTGACTGGATTCCAACGTGCTCGAATGAAACCAGAACGTCTTCGAATATTCTGATTAAAAGCGGCGGATTTAAAAAAAAAGAAGAACCGTTATGCAGCTTTTGCATCGGCAGTACAACGAAAAGCTCAACGTTCCGGCCAACTTTTATCCTATGGCGAGTGCAGCAGTCATTGAAGACGTTCACAAACGAATCACAGTAGTGAGCAATCTGGCACACGGAGTTTCACCGAATAGTCGAGGGATGGACGTTATTTTAGGTAATAGTTAGCACCTAGAACATGGAATTCCTTATTGCCGGCTAGTGCTACATAATTTAGATCGTATGCTTAATCAGGATGACGGCAAAGGACTTGGAGGAGGACCAGATTCACTGCCAACCGATATTCTGCCCGTCGAGATGCGATTTTCACTTCTGGTTGAAAAAATCACCACACCTGAGGTGCGGCTTGTGCACTAGTACAAATGTAGAGATTTCAAGAGCGACAACATCTTCTTCACAGGAGGATTTGTACTCAACGCATCATACTCCTGCTGGTCACCTTTCAGTGCAGAACGTTCTCTATCCTCCAGTAATTTCTATGAGTTCAGGTTCGTCTTTAGGCGGACACTTTTCCACATTCTCCTAGCTTTTTTTTCACCCGCATCATAGGTAGCATCCCACCACTCTGTCCACAATGTGCGTTACCGTGCAACATACAACTGCTCGCAATTCGTGCGGTGGGAAATAATCAACAGCTTCTGACTCTCTATAACACCGGAAGCGTTTGTCGCACAAACACCGCTACGACATGTTCGGGGGATCTGCAGGTAACATTTCAGAATGAATCCTTGGAGTGTTCACATTCCAGTCAACCTCCTCTTATTCAGAAAGGACTCATCGCCTATCTTCGAGCTCTGCGAGTTGCTAGAGTTCAGGAGACAAATCTCGTTGGAATAGTCCCTGTATCCAGTGAAGTTTCTGTTGATAATTATCAACCTGTCGTGCATCCATACAAATTCCTTTCATTACTGCTCAACTTTTCCAAATGACAGCTATTTTGTTAATCCCTTCACTCTGACGTTTACCTACCTTGTCTGAAAAGTGAATAAGGCGGGTGGGATCGAATCCATTGTTAATTGCTTCCTTGAAAAACGTGTTTTCAAATAAAGGCCGTCTTTCCTCTCTCCGATAGTATTATGATTGCCTCCTTTAAAACAGTACAATTTATTAACACACTACATAAATATCAGGTCAGATGCAATCAAGGGTAATATCGTTTCAATAAATGCAATGTAGGTATTCTCTTCCACTGAACAGAAATGAGAAACAAGGTTCTAACGGGTAGTTGAAGCCGTGCAGTGTGATTATTCTGATGAAGTAGAAATAAAGTAGAAAGTTGAACTCGAATGAATCGTGAAAATCCGTCTCTTCGAATTAGAGAATGAAAACCACCAATTCTCGATCCCAGGAGCTTGATTTTTGGAAAAAAAAACGACAAATACATTTACATTCATGAGCATGTAAGCTTCAATAGACCATACATCAGCAATATCCACGAACTAATGACGTTTTCAACTCAGTAGTTGAGTTTTGAGTATTGAGGTGAAGGCTTCTGTAGTTCTAACCGAGAACAATGTACCTATGTCGCTGTAGCTACACCGGTGGAGCTCATTCGACATGCGTTGGTGTCCTCTGGCGTTGGCGAGGTCCCATGCCGTACTGAAATGAAGTGAATCACATAAGTTCCACATATGTTCCACATGTATGTGCTGGCAGTGATCTGTTTTTTTTTCAATGTCAACTTCTAGTGAAGTTAGTAATGTATTCACGGTTTAGGAAAATCACGCAAAGAAAGCGGTACTTACCAAAAAAGAAGTCAAGAAAACTGCGGAATTGATTCCATGTTTTCTGGTCATAGAACCTGAGCATTGTTACAGCGATCCTATGTGCCACATAGGCTGTTACAAGGACACGGTTGTTTTCAGGCCTAACGTTTTGACCTAAAGGCAGGTGACCACCTCGTTTCGTATGGTGGAGATAGCAACATATCCTGGACCTTCTCGTCATGACAACCCCAGTAAGGTACACCGACAGGCACAAAAGCGACGAAAGCCCCGTTCTCGAAGGGGTCGAAGTGGCTAAAATTTGGAGCCCGGAGGTGGATCGCTCCAAGATGTGCTGACTTCCCGCCATGGCTGCAACGTTGGCAAACGAGACTTGGCGTGTCCGATCGATAAGATCAACGGCTTCACACGTCAATTCGGGTCAGCAAACTGTTACAGGCCCGTCCTGGAAATCGGGTTTGAAGACTATTTTGAGACAATTTGTGTATACCTCTGGAATCAGCGTGCCGAGTAGATGCTGAATCTGCTATTACCTCAACCACGAAAATGAGGTGGGCCTCTGCCTTTAATGTCGTTTTCAGAGGCATGAAAGCGGTTCAAGCTTATCGATTAACGCTCCACACCACCAAAGCGAATCGAAGCGTTATGCGAAATACATAAACTGTGTCCTTCTGATAAACTGTGTGGCACATAAGAGAAATTCAACACAGTCACGGAATTGCAATGCCCAGAGTCCATTTGTACTTTTCGACAGGATCTTCCAGTCAGGAAGATTATGTGGCATCCTAGGTTTCACGTCGGTAACGTTTAAGAGTGTACGTTCCACAAAAAATTGTCCAAATCAAACCGAGCAAGAGTTGATTGCGAAGCGGGCCACTCACACAAGGTATGCCACCAAAGCACTTGCTTCTAGAAGCTGCTGCACATGGCTGCAACAATGGCACCCTTAGCTACAGTTCTTGCCAAATTCGCAGGATCCGCCATATCATATCATATGATTTGATTGAGGAGCATGCATATACGAAGCATTCGCGTGTATTTCTGTTCTTCTTCGTTGTCCTACGTTTTAACTACGTAAGTTTTGCGAGTTTTACGGATCGTTCAGATCACAGTTATACATATTACAAGCAAAGCTTTGCACAGGAAGATGCTCGACCAACCTACATGTAAGATGTTAAACAAACAATGAGGGAAGATTCATTGTGCTCACGACCAATTCAGAAATCTTTGTTAAAGTCATTAGCAGCGAGAAGAATGCAATATGCTGACTGTACCGCACAGAAGTGTGCGAAACGGGACAGCGTGAAGTACGGAGTACGATTTTGTGCTCAGTGGGCGTCGACGGCGGTGACCCGTCTGCGGCCTCGAAAAGCGCGCAGCGCGGCCGCGCCGCTCAGGATAGAATCGTCGCCGCGGTGGCGGATCTGGGTTTTCTTGATAATTATTCATCAAATTTGATTGTAACTGATAAGACAACTAACCGACTATCAAGAAAACGGCAGACGGTCCTCAAGAAAACCCCATAATTTCATTTTCCGGAGAGGATTCCTGCTCGAGCGAAGCGTTCGCGCCGCGTGCTTTTCGAGGCCGCAGAAAGGTCACCGCCATCGACGCCCATTGTACGTACTCCCCCCCCCTCGCACGCCACGCAAACAAGCAAGACCAAAAAATTATGCGACATGTGGCATCCTAGAAATTCCGCTTGCAATTTGTTTGTTTGTAGATAAAGGTGTGTTCAGGTAAAAATTTTAAATTTCGCAGTTTTCGCATGCTTTGTATTAGGGTGTTAAGTTGGAAATGCGCGTTTTTGCATTGAACAAATTATTTTTTAAAAACAAAGCTACAACAACCCAGTCCAAGTTCAATTCAGAATTAGTATTGCTGAATCTTCGACATCTTCCACAAAAAGAGTGAGCGCTCTCCTCTGGGTTATCGCAGCGCAGTGACCCAAAATAGCGGCTTACCCAAAATTTGGTCTCGTCGCAGTTTTGGAATTTTTCTCTTTTGTGTGAGGGTTAAATGATGCAAGTAAGTAGTCGTCTGATAGCGCAAAGTCTAAGCTATTAGGCGATTCCTAGTGCGGTTCTTGATTCCAGATCTGAAGAGCAGGGCAGCCGAAGAATCGATTTGCAATCAAAATTTCGGTTCAGTTACCCAAGTTCGGGGCCATTTTCGAGTAATCTAATGTCGCATGGATTTAGCCAAGTATTACAGCAAAAATTCTCTTAATTCTTTATTTGATCTGTGGTGGTTTTCAGCTGCAGTTTTACACTCTTTAACTAAATAAAACCAGCGAACGGAAATTCTGAAATTTTGGTCGGTCTTCTTATAAATTCCTCTAAAAAATAAACAATGAAAGATTGTTTGATAAGCAAAATGCAGAAAATTTCTACAAGATTTGCTCTTTTAGGTGGTATCAAAAGTTTGACAAAAATGTTTGACAACACGTTCATAACGACGTTGAAACTTCAGCGCGCATTTCCAACTTAACACCCTAATAAATGAAGAACTGTGGATAATGTTCCAAAAAAACGTTAATGGAAATTGCTATATTGCCCTGTCAAAATATAACTGTATTATATTAGGTTGTAAAAATATAAATACGCGTTTGTGGGCCAAACGAAAACAGGATCAAGCGTGGTGATGATAAAAAGTCGACCCTACCCCCTTTAGCCGACAAAAGTACGACTCCTCCCCCCTTCTCGCATATAAGCTGTTACCTGGGATCAACCGTTCATGGTCCTCGCCACCGTAGGAAAACAACAAAACTCAATTCTTTCTGGACCGCCACTAAACAGAAGACTGTTCGTTTAGCTCTCCTACCACCTTCGCCAACCCCTACACGTCCAGTGATTCAGTCCTCTCTGAGGCCAATTTTGCAGAACGTAAAAATGTGCGCAGTAAGCAAATATGGCTACTCGCCCGCAGGTTCTGAATTGTTCAAGCGATTAGCCGGAAATTCGTCATAAAAGACTTCGATATATACCATCTGCATGGTCCAAGGTTCGATCTTCTCCGGGCCAAAATTTTTGCACGACGTAAAGTGACGTACACCTGTAGTGGATTCGACGAAATCAAACGTACCGCATGCAATCACTTTTTATTGGATTGCAGAACTGACTAGGACCAGCAGTTTGAACGGGCAAAAATGCTTACCTAAAATTTTAGCTCGCTCAGAGGCATGGTTGTAGATGGGCATGAATAGCAGGAGATCTTGCTAGTTGAGGTGCCGATTTTTTTTTAAGTTTTGAATAGTCAAAGGTCTGCGCTTCCAAAATGTATGGCTCGTCTTTCCATAGTTACCTGCGCCGCGATTCAAATTCGTCGATAAAAAAAAACGTGAAAAAAGGCCACCCTTACTGAAAAAACTTCACTTCCGCGATTCCCGTGCTGATTTTTTTTTGTGCTGAGTTCATTTTTTTCACATCTTTAATAAACGATCACCTCAACAGATGACGCAATCCTTTTAATTAGCAGGGACCGCCGCTTAGCGTGTGACGAGATTGCTCTGCGCACAGAATTCGGGGAAAAGCAAAGCGATAAAAAGGAGAACGCCGCTTCTATACCATGTTTGGCGAGTTTCCTCGTGACAGATGAGGCCTTCTGAAGGTAGCGAGGCAAAAACCTTGGTCGATTTCCCAAGAGAATACGATAGCGACCTGTTTCCCTGTGAAGTTATCGAAATTTGGGCCACTTCTCGGAAACAATTTCTGGCCGACTACTGCTAGGTAAAATATAGGCGTAGTATCGTTTCCGTACATTTCCAGAAGAACGTAACAAAAACCAACAAAACCGCTGCACTTAAGCTCTAATGTGGAATGTGTAGGAGCGTGTTAGCCAAACATAAGGAAGGTATTTTGGACTGTGTTGCTTGTGGTTTTGCAGAAAAACCCTCAAAATGGAGAAAGGCAATGTCCGATAATTTTCAACTGTTCCGCGACTGCTAATTGCAACGGAAATCTTTTATACGTAGTGCACATAGGAGCTTTCTTCGCTACACAAGACACTAACCATATCTAGATGTTTTTTACGAGAAAAAGAATTTTGAAAACAATGTTACCTGCACTATCAAAATGCCGTTGAAACAACAACAAGTCCTAAAACGATCCCATTACCATGAAAAACTAGAAAATGAGACTTAAGCAGAAATCAGCCATACAAATAACTAAAGAAGTAAATTTCTTGTAGAATAACATTTAAGAGAATTCGTTGTGCTAAGCAATGCAAAGAAGGAAGCTAAGTACTATGAAGGAGCTTCATAATACCTAGAAACGATATGACTGTCAACCAAATCAGCTGGCAGCAGCGTTCCGCTGCCGCCACAACTCGATCGAACGACCCCTATGCTGATCCAACAGATCCAGGATCACCTAGCTATATCCTAGAACCGGTTAGGTTTTCCCATTACTGTCTTCCTAGAATTGCACGAACCATCACCAGTGTTCCAGAACGATAGAAATCTCAATGACGAAAATTTCCGTGGGTAGTGCCTTTGAAATAGAAATTTTGAAGTTCGATCGATATCTGAGATCCGTGAAATGCGAAATCTGAAGAAGAGGTCGTTTCAGCATTATATAATCTTTGCAGTTGGAAGTTCTTCTGGGGTTTTTGAGGAATTCGTAAGGTTGTGGGGAGTCGGTGGTATACCTAGGGATACAATTAGGCGAGACTCGACGCGCGTCCGGTTATCACTAACGCCAGCCTGCTGCGATGTCAGCAAAAATACAAGAATTTTGAGAACTTTTAAATAATGTACAAGGTAGACCAAAGAGCGCTGATTCCGTTTCTGTAGTTTTCATTGCGAATAGCCCACGATGAACGGAGTTATAGGCGGCGCTTCCGAAGAGAAATTTCGTTTATTTCGCAGATTTAAAGGAGGCAACGACGAGACTGTACCTCTCGAAGATCTGCAATGACACCTATTTATAGAATGATTTTTTATCCTCAAAGGCAGCACTCACGGAATTTTTTTTGTGTTGGAGGTTTCACCGAGTTTCAGATAATCAGAGATGGTGAGCTCATAGACAATGACGGAATAGCGTGAAACATGCCAGAAAACAGGAGATGAAAGGGCTGTTCTCCGTGAGTCGAAAGCAGGGACGAGTGTTCCACTGCCGAATTATACGCGCTTTCTACCAGGGAGCTCTGATGGATGGTATGTGTTTGGCACATAGCACTACGTCTGCTACGCTAGGCCACGCGCCACATGCACGGCCAATACCGTTAGCTGGCGCGACGGACACCAATATGTCAAAACCGATTGCAACGTCTACGGCTGTATCTCTGCGGGTAGGGGGCTATTCTTCGAGTTCATTTTACGGTTGCGATTGCCTATTAGCCGGCTAAACGGTAAGCGACTCAGTTCAAGAGTGAAAGCTTCCGTGAGTGCTGCTCTTAAAAACTCTAATAGTACTAGGCAATAGTGTAATTAATGTTACTGTCAGAGTTTTAATAATATAATAATAAATTGTGTAATATTGTACTAGGTTGTTACAAAACTAGTGCTCGATCCATTCATATCAATCTAAACCGTGTTAATCGAAATAATGAATTTTCGGATTAGCACAACTACGCCATCTTCCAGCTACTTTATTACCACCACCCATACGATTCCGGAAGTTTCCGAACTGCTGAATTCGGTAAATCTGTTTTAAGCTAGATGTATTGGAACCCAAGATATTTTATGAAAGAGAAAGGTTCAAGTGCTTGAATTTCTAGTGAATCTTATGGTACAGTGGCCTATCGAGTAAGGTTTAGAACGGAGAGTGCCGATATGTACAGTCCATAAAAAAAATCGGCGGACTCCACTTCGGCGGGAAAGGGGCGCGCGGCGCGGTCGCCATCCAATCGGCAGCCTGAGATTCTATGGAAAAACGGATGATCTACGATATCGACCGACCTTGCGAAGCGGCGCCACGCCCAGCAGGAGTCCGCCGATTTTTTTTAATAGACTATAAGTATGTCGTTTTCTGGCTCACCTGGGGAACAAAGTGCGGGCATGCGACGTTGTGCAAAATCAGGGCACCTTTCCTCCGAACAGCCAAGAACACGTGTTCGGCCATTTTCGGCGTTCTTCAAGCTCGCAACGCATCAAATTGGACGCGTCGCACCGAAACTTCACAAAATTTTCGCGTTACCTCTATGCGGCGAACATGAAAACGCAGTTTGTTCGCATGGCAGTCGTGACGGCGAAACCAGAAACATACCACGATTGCCAGAAATTCTCTTCTCCACCCCTATATGGCGTTGTGTATCGACGCGTCAACTTTAACGCACGGCAAGCACGAGTAATGTCTCCTGATAACAACCTTCCCCCTTGTCACTACGGTATGGAATAGAATTTCTGGGCTTCACCGTTTTCTACGCAGTGCCTTTCAAAACCCTATAATTGGAGAAAAGAAAGCTCCTAGATATGTGTACTACGTACGAAAGATTTCCATGCCATTAGCAGTCACGGAATAATTGGAAATACTTGGACATTGCTTCTCTGATTTTCTGCATTTTGATAGTTTTTCTGAACTACCACAAGCAACACAGTCCAAAATACCTTTCTTGTGTTTGACTAGCACTCTGCTACATATTCCGCATTAAAGCTTACGTAGGTGCAGCGGTTTTGTTGTCGCGTTTCTAAAGTAGGTCTACAATGGGGGAAATAGAGATAGGCAGTCTTGCATGTGCGATGTCTATCGAAGCGGATGTCCTCAGAATCCCTATAAGGATCAGGGACAGCATACTGTATGAATTCAGTGTAGTCCACATGTGCCCCAAAGATTATCGAAACTTCGTGGATTTGATTGCGCGGCAAATAAACTTGTTATAATAGAATCTGAAAGTGTGTCTTGACTGCGAAGTGTGCAAAAGAGAAAAGTAAAGTTTTAATAAGCTAGAGTTGCTGCCGTGAGCTCAAAAATTAAGCACCACGGTTATTTTTGGTGCTAATCACAATGGTACTCA
>JARK01001405.1:60462-78620 GCA_000688135.1 Ancylostoma ceylanicum | reverse complement strand
CCCCCCCCCCCCCCCAAATAATCTTGGAGGAGTCCTCTTCCCCAAGCAAGAAAAAAGTTCAAAGCTCCTATTTCGTGGTGCGCACTAAAGAGTGCATCGCGAACATCTGCAATATTTGTAAAGTTCGGGAGAGCTACAAATTTCGTTACAGCTGAACACCTTAAGCTTGACAACAAGGGTCACGGGAGTCATTTGGGACTTTGAATTTGGGAAGAATGAAAAAGCGCAGCTAGACGCGAAAGATGGCGGCGAACGCCTCATCTACTGGCTCACGAGTAGAGCGTTGACCGAATCGAATAATATTCGAATAATTATTCGAATATTCGAATATTCGATTACTCGAAACATTCGAATATTCGAAAAAGCTGAATATTCGGAATATTCGATTATTCGAATATTCGGCACGAGCGGAATATTCGATTATTCGAATAATTCGAATATTCGGCGTTTAGGAAATATTCGATTATTCGAATATTCGAATATTCGGCGTTTTCAAAATATTCGTTTATTCGAATATTCGAATATTCGAAAAAAATTTTCGAATGCAACACTCTACTTACGAGGTCTCCCCAGTAGTAGATCGAAGACGTGGAAAAGTTCTACGAACGACGAACACGGTTTCTCAAAAGACCATAGCCTCCTAACAAGCCGCAAGAAAGCGGTTGTCGAAAAGGTGGTGTGACTACTTAGAGGAAACATCAACAGAAGATTTCAGCCATCCACACATCCCACAACTACCGCCAATATACGGTTCTATACAGCCAATCGCCGTGTATGAAACGATGACTGCACTGAAGCGCATGAGACCAGGTAAAGCGACGGGTCCTGATGACGTAGCGGCGGAACTATGGAAGCCAAGGCATTGCAACTCTGCTGAATGGCTGACGGCGTTCTTCAACAAGGTCATCGAAGAGAACAAGACTCATCATGATTGGCAGAGGAGCACCACGATCCCAATCCGGAAGAGGAAAGGCAACCCTGGGGATCGTGCGAACTATTGACCGGAAGGTCTGCCGTCTCACAGCATGAAGATATTCAAACACATTACCGACCGCCGAATCCGCGACATCACCCGAGTTTCCACAAATCAGTCTGGTTTCGTAGCTAACTGTGGAACGACGAATGCAATGCATGCAGCGCACCTAATGATCGAGAAGAATCGCGAAAAAGCCAATTGTCGATGCAGTGAAAATGAAATGTGTTGTAATTATTCTGAAGAACACTAATTGTGAAGTGATTTTGACCCATCATTTGATCCTCACTGATCTACTTAGGACACGCGACCGCGCGTGAAGAAATGTTCTGTGGTTCTGGATGAGTTTATTTGTGATTGGAAGGATCCCGTGGATGGTCGTCTCATTTCATCTCTTTATGATGCTCACACTTGTATTCTCATTTAACGTGATAGCTTTGCTTTCTTTTATAATGATGAACTGTTCGTAATTTTGTACATGTATTGATTGGTTAAGGCTCACGCCCTGATTATCTTGTGGTTGTGGTTGTACATCTTTTTGGCTTGGGGCAGAGCCGGTGAAGCAGAATCTGCATGGTACAAACGCGCATGCGACAACGAAGATATACCACCGGCGGACGTACCGTTGGTCGATCCAAGGCGATCACACGAGGAGGATCGGTGGGTCTATCACTTCGTTAAGTGAGAATGATTAAGAGCTAGAGAGACTGAGCGAGGAATGGGTAAACTCTTATCTTAGCCGCAGCAGGGTAAGAAGGGCTGATAATAGGGTAGCCATATGTAAATACATTAAGCGCGCTGCCGGAGGTGAAACCGTATTCGGCGGAAGACCATGACTATACCTTCACCAGTTTTCGGGAGGCCTTCAAGCTGATGTACTCGAGGGATGATTGGACTGATGCCGAGTTTTGCGCTCTTTTCAAGGCCAAGCTCTCGGATAAGGCAAATGCGCAACTCGAGGCTGTCCCTGAAGATAAGAGGAGAGGATGTAGCGGAATGATTCACGAAATGAGAAGGATTACAAAAGCAGAAGCTCGTAATAAGCAGGTGGTAGCTATAGGCGAGCTGCAGAGGCAGAGGAAGTTGGAAACCCTAATTGTACCTGAGTTATGTGTGGAGATTGAGCCTCTCACATTGCGAGCGTACTCAGAACTAGAGGGTGGTACGTTAGCAATGATGATGGTACACACAAAAAAAAACAGAGGCGAGTGTATGTGGCGTCTGGTCAGGTTAAAAGGATTCCAATTGGAGGAGGTCCAGCAACCGGTACACAGATGTTGAGCTCGTGTGACGAAGAAATTAGGTCTGGCATTTGCCAACTTAATGACGCTGGCGGAGTGGAGGTACCAGTGTTGAATAGGTCCACAGAACCGAAGGTGTTACGGGTAGGACAGGAAGTTGGCGAGTACCAGTGGGCGGAACCTTGAGTGAATGACATACCTACAGATATGATGAAAGTGAAAAAGGGTCAACCTGATCAGCGTGAATGAATGGCGAAGCTGAAAGAGAACCTAGAGGAAGATCGGAATTGAAGGCGGTTAAATTCCTACCTCTGAGCTCTCATAAAAGAAAAGAATTTCGTGTTTGCTGTGGAGGGCAGCGAACTCAACCAAACGACCCTGGTGGAGCTACTTTACAAGATACCAGAGACACAGCGCCGATAAAACAGCGAACGCTTCCAGTCCTGTTGGGAGCACGCGCTGACTTCAGGAAGATTCTAAACGGCTTACTAGAGAGAGATCATTGGGAAATTGGTTTCTGATTGAGCGTCCCCGTTTGGATACCGCTAGAAAATTTTCTATACTGGATAATGTTTACAACAACATTCTACAACAAGAACCTACGCACATTATGAATACATGTGTAATTATGTGTAATTATTTAGGCCTAGAAATTAAAATAGTCAATAACAAAATCGTACCAAAAATGTAGAACAAGACTGACAGCTTTAATTTTAAAATTAAAAGAGTTCCACACGTTGACTCTAACATTGCCTTGAGCATCAAAAAGGCAACGATTTATACTGAGTTCCTTCGTATTGCAAGGACTCGTAAACTTTTAACAGACTTGATCAAGCGGGTTCGACATACCAAACAATGTCTGTTAGATCATGGGTATCCACTAACTCTGGTTGATTTGTGCTTGCCAAAATCTATTTTTAAGAACAAGTTTATGATGTAGAAATATTCTCTGGGCACGAACACTAACACTATTAAGCATTTCATCAATAGTGTTTCTTGAAATTGTCCAATTACCTAATTATCTTCTTTTCACGCCGTGTATGACATGCATATATCACAGATCTACGTTTGGTCTTCAATAACGTACCGTGGTCGATAGTACTCTCCTCTGTGCTCCTCTGTCACATATATAAACAGTTTCTGGAAGGTTCTAGCAGTACTTGCCCCAATGTTTGCCTCAACCCATCTACCTGACTACTCTACTCTTCATCTAGATTCTTGAGTTTCACATCTACTTCCTATCCAAGCGTTTCCGTTTTGTCGTCGTAGCTTTCTTGCTAGAACATCACCGTAAAATTTTACTTACTGAGTTTCAGAACATTTATCACATAATCTGTATTTTCTTTCTAGTTTTCTGATAACTATTCCCTAGTATTCACTGCTATTCACTAGTATTCACTAGCATTTCTTCCTTGGAACTACATGGCGTCTGAAGTGAGGTAAGGTTAATTCTAATATACATTTCTGCTGGTCACGTGTCTCTAGGCACTCGCTATATCCGTTGCTTGTTTTCCTCCTCCTACATTTGGGTTTGCGTTAGATATGCTAATCCCACCATGTAGCTTTATACAGCCAAACTCTATCTCACCTCTCTACGATTCTTTTGAAATCTTTTTACTATTCATCATAGTACAGTGGAGGAAAACATGAGAGGAACTGTAAACTAAACCAAAATCTTTGTTTGGTTATAGTTCAGTTGCTGTCCAGATTTATCCCGCATAATATTTTTCCTCACATCGTACTAACGCCTTTCCTCCTCAGTGAATAGATCCCTCACCGCTGTACCCTCCGAATCGCTTAGGTCCGCATCTAACTTATTCGCAGCGATGGAGGGTTTGAGACACTAAGATAAATTACGTTTAGTGCTGTTTATGCTTTCCTCTCTGCACTTATTTCTATACATACCAGTTCTGCCCCTATTAGAAGGTTGTCCTTCTTTACACTCATCTCGGGAATCTTTTTCTTAGCAGCGGCATAGGCCTCCCCAATCTTCTTATGCAGAAGCAACCTGCAATTGAGTATTTCCTATTTTTCTCCCTCCAATAAAATAGACTTTGAACCACACATATCCTAGATTTCTCTCGTCGCTCATTTCTTGGGCCAACTCTTTATTTATCTCTATCCTAACGTTGTGTTCTCTATTATATTCGTTCAGTCTTTTTCGGCCTTCGGCTATGAAGTACGACCAGTAGTCGTAACTAACGCACGCCTAAAACAAGATTCTAGAAGTTCATTTTTACAACATTGTGTTTTTATTTTACCCTTATTGCCGGTATGTCACGATGTGTCCCGGCTCCGGTCGGCAAGGTGAATGCAGTAGGACGACCCTCAGGGTACCTGCAATGTTGCATTAGTCTTTTTTAGGATTTTTTTCC
Source organism: Ancylostoma ceylanicum (assembly GCA_000688135.1). Classification (NCBI taxonomy): domain Eukaryota; kingdom Metazoa; phylum Nematoda; class Chromadorea; order Rhabditida; family Ancylostomatidae; genus Ancylostoma; species Ancylostoma ceylanicum. Next base: position 74,031 of record JARK01001405.1, on the reverse strand, counting down.
TGTAATACTGATACATACAACTGACTCAGTTATGGTTAACGCCAGCTCTCTGAGAAGCTTATCCAACTTCCATTTTCTAGGGTTAGCCAGGCCCGTAACCCGGACCCAACTCACGAGAACCCGACGGTTCTTATATGTTCTTGATGCGGTTCTTTCCGGTTCTGCTGGTCCTTGACGGACACATCGAAGCCTGGGCGAGCCATTGCTGATCACCTCAACCGATTTTATCACTGCTATGAGCAACTATTGGAGCATAATAGAACAAATCTACTCAACATTATTGGGAAAAAACTTACAGATAAGAGCACAATAATCGACGACGATATATAGGATCGTTGTCTATAGTGTTGTTGAATAAATGTTGAATGTTGAATAAAATAGGTGTGTTATCTCCTATTTTATTCAACATTTGCACGTACGAGTTACCACGTTTAGTTTCTGAGTTAGGTGTCTCTTGCAAAGTATTCGCGAATGATATCAAGATCTATTGTACCCTTAATTCTGACACGAGTTTCGATCTTGTTCAGCAAGCTATTGACACCGTCTGTTTTTGGTCTAAGTCGTGGGATCGAGTTTATCCGAGAACAAGTACTGCGTACTCCATCTTGGCAATTCTAGCACTTAAAAAGCTTATGTTTTCGACTATTTCCCTCGCACTCCAACATCTGAAGTGCGTAATCTCGGCTTTTTCGTTAATTCTCAGCTATGCTTCAGCTCTCATTGCGACGAATTGGCTAATAGGGCGGAGCGCCGCATAAATCAGCTTTTTAGGGCTTTACTTACCAGAGATGATAAAGGCTTACAAAACGTATGTTAGACCTATGCTGGAATATGGGACTGTGGTTTACTCTCCTTATAAAAATAAATACATAGCCAAACTTGAACGTGTCCAGAATAGTTTTACGCGGAAGGTATTCCTTAGGGCCCTAGGTTGTAATTACAATGCTATACCCAGAGGTTTCAGGAAAGAAATCAAGAATAAAATGCTCAACCTGGACTCGTTGCTTCTAAGGAGGCGCAGCGCGGATATTAAGACTGTCAAGAAAATTATTTCGGGTAAATTTCACGTTGATTGTGAGCAGTTTTTCACTCTCCTACCTTCTATTACCAGGGGCATGAAGACCAAACTCTACTGGCGTAAACCCAAATCCACTCATAGGAAATAATTTTTACACACAGAGCGGGTCTTGAGTACGCTAAAATTCTTAGGCTATCCTGATTCTGATGTTAGCTTACTCTTAATTCATAAATATTACAATCATCACCATTACACTTGCATATCTTTTAAGTTTTCAACTGTTTTAGCGATTGTTTCACAGTTATTATTCATTGTAGCTTTGATATCTTTTAGGTTTTCAACTGTTTTAGCGATTGTTTTACAGTTACTATTCATTGTAGCCTACTCGTATATGTGTTTTTCATCATCATTCGTGTCCGTTGCACGTGCAATAAATGATGGATGTCAATGTGAATGTGGTAAACCCAAGTTAGACATTGTTTCCTCCGCTCAAACCTTTCCTAATAGCCAAGCTGTTCGAGAAAGTCTGCGCTGACGTGCTGGAAATGAGGTTGGGTGCAAGTGGAAATGAAGCATGTAGTAGTGGTCGTAGATCATTTCTCGCAATAGATCGATGCCTATGTAGTACCAGATAAATCTAGGATCGTTGGTCCGACTGCCGTCGGGACCGGTCATATGTTGACTTGCCCTGTGGTATTCTCGCTCTTTGACATATACAATGGATTATTCTAGTCAGAACTGCTTTCTAAATTTCGATTGTCTTTCCGCGAAGTCTTTGATGGCAACGGGCTGAGTATTGCTTAGAATATCTACAAATTTGCCAGTTGTAAAGGTGATCTTGTTGCAATTCACTAGTGGTAGCATCGCTGATTGACGTGACTGATTCGATATGGTGTTCGCTGCTCCTCGCGTTTCTCGAATTCCAGTTTAACGGATAGCAACACGATCAAGTGTTCGGATGGCATATGAAGGTCAGACCGGCTTGCTGAATCGGTTGCAAATGCTGGTGGGGAACGGGAAGGTCCCTAAATATCTCAAGTTAATCATGGATCTCCCGCTCGAAACCATGGAGGAGGTCAAGGCGGCGAATCGAAGGAGTGGCGAACTGGTCAAGGAATTGGTTGATCTCAGGGAAAAAGTTCTCAGCTAAAATCAAACTTGAACAGTTCTGCCTCACACTTGACATCTGAGCCTGCTGATGAGAGTATTATCTCAGGTTCTATTGCTGATCCTTATGTGCCTTATCGAGAAATTGAGAACCAGAGATTCATAATCATAAGATGTTTCTTGAATTAGAGAGTCCATATCCTAGTGCCTGTGTAGCGTATGATTATAGAAATGTTTACAATGTTCTTGATTGTTTAAACGTGGAATGTCACCTAATTTCGGTTTATAGGCTAAGAAAAGCTCAGAAACACAAATGTAGGTTGCTTAAAGTTGTGTTACCTTCCAGATATTTCCAGAAAATCGCTATTACCCATGTTAACCAATTGATACTGACCGGACTCTCAAGCATCCCAGCCAACTCGTCTAGCACAACAACTAACGAGCTGTCGGCTGAGTGGCAGCAGTTTCTCGCACCAACTCACGAGGCTTCAACACCTCATACTGAGAAAACTCCGCACACAGAAAACTAGTTCGACGATTTCTTTACTTGGTTGATTCGGCCCCCATGTGGATTTGAAAAAGGCCTGAGTTCACAAAGTTTAAAGTATTTGTCAAATCAACGACGTACGGAGTACACGAAATACAAGGTTAGACAGAGAATTTGTTGTAAAAACAATGCAATAATTATGGAATAGAATACTATGGATAAACGGGCGGCCACGTCGGGGGGATGTTAACGGCGAGGGGAGGCAAGCGGACCAAAAGAGAACGGATCCCATCGCGTGTATCTGTTCTAAAAAGAATCACTCCGTTTATGGAGATCTCCTGGTATCCTCCCGCTAGGCGCCTCGATTTGAATTTCCGGCGCTCGAAGTGCGCACTGTTCAAATAGGGCATGATCTCTCTTGTGACCAGCACCCAACACATCTGTCCTGATTTTTCAATCTCGGAAAGAAAGTTGCTAAGACAGAATTTTTGACGATTTCACTTCCGCGAACTGAAACTTGGCAGCATCGTAGCAGGAACCGCTCGAAATGCCACAATAGTTTCATCTAAGGTAGTGTGAGCGATTACATAGCACGATATCGTTTCCGAACCTTTCATGGTGATGAGCTCTACTCCGAACGCAAAGAATGTCGGGTGAAGTCGTCTGCACTTGGCGACCACTGAGTAATGGCAACACTCAAAGTGAATCCATTCAAAACAACATAATTGATTTCGCGGAACCTCATCGGTAATTGTCGACAGACCATGCCTTCCTTGGCTAAGCATGAGAGGATGAAAGAGCTCGACGAGTAGGTGCCGCGCAAAATGAGCAAGTACCAGCTTGACTTTGAAATGTTTGCTTCCCACTTTCGTAGGGAAAAATTGCGACCAAATCCTTGGACGCTTAATGATACCTGGTGAAGGATAGACCCTTCGCGACAACATAAAGTGTCGTGCTCAACAACTGCGCGAAAAAGAATCACCAAAACATTGCTAGAACCCGAAGCAGCACCAAACTAAGGCCACGGTGAGTTTGTGCTAGTATGCTGCAAAAATAATTTAATGTAGCTTATTGAATCCCCTACAATTAGAAAGCACTACTAGGATATTATTAAAATGTACCATGAGTTTCACTATGTGGGCTCGGCGTTTCTTAGTAGAATGGATTCGATACTCCTACACAGTACCGTCCAACCTCATGTTGTACATCAGAACCTCCACAGGTTGAAGCAACAAGACCAAGAAGCTCTGACTCATGCACTACAATCAGCAAACCTCTCGCTCACCGACTGCCACTTCATCGAGCATCTAGACGACTTCATTCCGGAGAATTCTTCCGAAAATCAAGATGGTAATAAAATTGACTTCCGGGGGTTCGTCGGTTATGCAAAGCCCCGCTTGAAGTGCACTGTTGTCCGAGAAGATCAGTCTTATTGCCAAGGGTTCGCGGATTTTAATGGTGCCAAGCTCAATTGAAAACTTCATTTTTGAAGCACGTTATGGGCTCAGGAAGTGAATGGTCGAAAACGCGCATTATTTTTGCACCAACCTACACCATACCTTATAACCTACATATTGGCGGAAAATGTATGCGATCACTGTGAATCGCTGAATGCTCATTTCTATTTTGTACAGAGTTTCAAAACGCACCAAGGACCCTCCTAGCTGATGCCTGCATTTCATATGCAAGGATATCACATTTCAGCAGTGGAAGTAAGTGGCATCCCCTCCCCTCCCTCATCCGCCACATATTTGAGGGCTTTGCACCTCATTCTGCCAGTATCCACCAGGAAGCAGTTATGAGCCTAGATTAAATGATAACACGCACTTCTCATGTTCTTCACCCCCGTGGTTTCTCCGCATGAGGTTCTGCTCTTGCTAAGGAAGCTCAAACCTTCAACCTTCCGTGCTAGTGATGGTATACCTCAGATCGTTCTCAAACGTTGTGCAGAGCACTTGGCGCTACCAATTTCTATCATAACCAATCTCTTAGTAAGAATTGGTCAATTGTCCGGAGTATGGAAACACGGCATTGTTATTTCTATTCCAAAAAATGCACTTCTTCGCAGTTGATTGGTTCTCGCCCTGTATGGATAAACCCTGCTGTTTGTGAAATTGTCGAAAAAGTTTTTAGAAAAAAGCTGCTTGATTCCTGCGTGGGAGAGAATAGCTTGCCGGCTGAGCAGTACCGTTTTCTGGAAGAATTTCCAGCGACTTTGCGATTACTTGTTTGTGATTATTGCTGGAGAAAAGCTGTTGCTCAGTGAAAGTGCAAGGATGTCCTTTCCTTCAAATTATCTAAAGCTTTTGATTGTTTAGACATTTCCACACTAGTCAGAAAGTTTCATGAAATCGGAATCCGAGGTACGATGCTAAAATGGGTCATATGTTACCTTCTAAAGAACGTTTTTTGTGCGATTTGATGCTGCCATCTCATCCAAGTCTTGTGCAACAAGCGGGGTTCACAAGGGTGGTGACCTTTCGCCACTACTTTTTATCACTTACACTAGACAGCTCCCGTCTATCTTAGCCGTTTACAGTATGGTCAGAGTAGTTTCTTATGCTGACGATATCAAGGTATACGGTACTCAGTCGGATGTAGATAAAAACCAAGTGACTGAAACTTCGAAAACTTCTGTGGAGAATCTCTTATCCTAGGCTAACTGCAACGACATCTGCGTGAATCTCTCGAATAGCTTTTGTATGACTATTTCCACTCAAAAAATAGACGACAGACGAGACACGTCGCTTACTCTGAAGCTGGAACCTCATTACCGAGACCACCACGCATTCGCAACTTTGGCGTACTTTTAAACTGTTAGCATGATCACGGCGACTATGTTGCTTCCATTAACACGTGACAACGCAGATTTCGAGTGCAGTGCCACTTGGGACACACGCGCTTTTGCACAAATGGGAACCATGCTCGAAAGATCGTGGCCCCACGCGGAACCCATTTTTCCGGTTTTTTTTTCGCACGACGTGCTAGTTCAAATCCACGTGGATCTAAGGAAACCTGTTACTACGCTGCTGCAATCATTCTTGGATGCTTCACAGAAATATGACACTAAGAACGGCATGCCGACCGGTCGTGCACACGGTCGCGAACGTGTTAAACAAGCGGCTCTGCAGAAAATGTACCTTATTTTCGGAAGTGTACAATGTGTTAATAAAGAAGTTTATATCAAATTATACCACGCCTATACCTTGCCTCAGCTAGAATATGCAAGCAGTGTGAAGTGCTTTCCTGCAAAAAACCCTTTAGAATCATTGATGAAGTACAAAGGGTATTTACGCGTATACTTTTTTACAGGCTCTACCCGGACCCTAATTATACAGAAAGACCACCGTCGTGTAGGGTTAGATTGCAGATCTTGAATTTTCATAGTTTGTCTTATCGAAGGATTTCTTCGATATTGTGCTGGCCTTTCGGATTCTGAAACAAGAGACAACACTGAAACCCAGTGAATTCTGGATCTCGAGACCATGCTCAGGTCGCAGAGGTATGCCTAGCTTCCAACACTCATTTTACCCTTCCAATGCTTTTTGACAATTCCTTCTTGCCGAGAACCTCAAGATGGCTCGAGAACTTACCGGAACTGCTAAATTCTTCTTCAAACAGTCATTCTTTTAAAGGAAATCATAAAGCATACAATCTTCTTGAACTTTCAGAAACAGATGAATTAGGTCACAGGTGATAAGTATAGAAGTGTGGCTTCTCTCCTCTGATTTTTTAGGTGAAGTGCTCTAGTGACTACCTGCATTTCGTCGCCAGCTTTAAACAGATATCCAGCGAGTTCCTTCTAACCAGACTATGTGGAATCGAATGAATTTTTTTCTGCATTGCCTCTCTCGCTTTCTATTGTCGCCTAGGTCTACCTTATAGCTTGATTTCCTCATTTGATTCTTCTGTTAGGTGAATTTCCTGTTCTCAAAGTCTGCTGGTTGTTGCTTGCTGCTCGCGCTGGTGAAGCTAGTGCACAGTCAAAGTTGCGGTCTGGATCAGCTCACCTCCGGCACCTGGTTCGCTGATCGTTTTCTTAAGGAAGTTGAGGGACAGAGGCTTTTCAATGTGAGCACTAGCGAACTATGACGACTCATTTTCTGGGGAATACATTTGGATGACAGCTGGATTTCTGTGGCAGAATTGAATTGTGGCGGATTCTGTACTGGTTTTTGATGTTGGAGGCTTTTGATTCCTTTCTTTCTCCTCTACTAGTTATCCCCTGGAATATTTTTTCTTCTTTTTTGTTCATTTTGGCGATCATGCTTGATCCGTTGATCCGTTTTGCTACGTTTGGCCCATCATTCTAGTTGACGTGGTAAATAAATAAATATTTAGTCCTGCTTTTCTTTACATCTTGTCGACGAACGTTTGTTCAGAAGTGTCGGAACACGCCAGGAAAAAGTTATTCACCAGGCTCTGATGGGCTGACCCAAATCTAGACAATTGAATGCTAAGACTAAATCTACGTTCACTGATAGGATGGAAACAGTTTATACAGTTGTTAGCCGAACACGAGGTTGTTAGTAAATCTTTTATTGGCCAACGTTTCGGCGACTTCGCCTTCGTCAGAGCCTTCGCAAGTCACCGAACGATGGTGCTTTCAGTGACGACCGTACGCGTTAGACTTGTTAGTAGAGTCTAACGATATTAGTAGGGCCAATAAAAGATTTACTAACAACCTCGTGTTCGGCTAACAACTGTATAAACTGTACTGACTACTATGCCGAGGTTTAAAGACGACCGGACTTGGGAACTGAAAGGACGGAAACACCAGAAATCGGCCAGCTTCAAACTAACCTCTCCACATAGGATTTTGAAAGCAGAGACTAAATCTGTCTGAATTCTGCTGTGAGATAAGGTTCTCGAACCAACCTTGTTTAGTCGCACTTTTTAGTGTGAGAGGGATTCAGGATAAGGGTTGTTCAAATTTTAATCATATCTTCTTTTAAGTTGGGATTCCGGAGCAGGCTACAATATGCTAGGATTAAAAGTATGTAGGACTTATACAACCGTAGAAGTAGCATAATGTCGAAGGTATGGAACGTTTCTGATGATACAGTGAATTGATTTCATGAAATTACTTGTCATCAAGTCTGTGTGAGCAGTGAACTTGAGAGACGAGCCTGCAGGCACTCCCAAGTCGCGTCCACTAGTTTTCGGAATAATCTCTGAGTGAAAAGTGACAATTTCTCTAACAGGTTTCTCTCCTATCCGTAAAAAGCAGCTTTTAGAGATGTTGAGCTTGATATGCCACGTGTCGGCCCATTCTCGCATTTTTAAGACGGAGTTGTGGAATACTGCTTGGGCTTCGTCTCTTTCGTGAGGAGAATAGGAGACATAGACTTTCATGTCATCAGCGTAGGCAGATACTTTAATTCGTTGGTACATTCGTAAAATATAGGGAGAGGATGAATAATGAGGGAGAGGAAACCCTCCCTTGAGGAACACCAGATGTGCAAGGTTTGAATTCGGACACATGTTAGTGGATTCTCATGGAAGACAATCTTTCTGTGAATTAAGATGTGAACCATTCCAAAAGTTTACCTCGAATACCTACGTACATTTTCTAACTTACAAATGAGGCAAGAATGATCTACTGGATAGAATGTCTTGCTGAGATCAAAAATATCGGTTTGCTTTCCGAAGCTCCGATTTGTAGTGCGGTCATACTGAGAATGCGAAAGCTATGTATAGGTACAAGTGGAGCGTCCAGGTAAAAATCCGAATTGCTCATTCATTTGTGATGATTTTCTAAACCAAATTTCTTCCATCATTTTGTATGAAGTCGAGAGGATGCCGATTAGCCTAAAATTAGAGAGTAGGGAACCTGATGAACGTTTCGGTATGGGAGTGACTAGGGCATTCGGACAAGCCTGAGACACTTCCCCGAGTAAGTGAGATGTTAGAAATGTGGGTTCAGGGAGTTGTTAGTTAATCTGAAATTGTCTGCAAGGAGCTGGAGGAGCTCCGTACCCCGTTGTCATTCTCACGAATCAACGTTGAAGCACACTGTTTATTTTTTATACGTTGTTTTCAAAGCGGAACAGTTCGTGCGTACTAGTGGAACTGGCGACCTTGCGCACCATATTAGCTCATGAGATGTCGACTAAGATTGTTGCTCGCGATTCTGCATTCATCACATCTGATCGAGATCTGGATTTGCCAAATAACCCATTCTTCTGCTTAGTCCAACTTTTGATGTACATATACAGGGTAACCAGCAGAAGTGGTAGTTGTGAATCACTACGCACACTCCACTACCTTTTTCCCTCAAACGATACTGTCGAATTATTGAGTAGGGAAGGTCCGCAGTGATCTCTACTCACTTAGGATACTTAGACGACCCGTTCCTCAGCACGGCGGTTGGCCTTGCGCGGGTCCCAACATCTCTTCCACATTGTTCTGTCTTGAGCTTTAGTTGACCGCTGGACCTTAACGGAACCGCAAGCACAGGTGTTGTTTCTGTGAGCCAACGAGTCATACCACTTTAGAGGAGGTCGGCCGCGTGGTCGTTTTTTTTTTGTCGCGGGGCCGCTGAACTCCATCGTCCATCCTTGCACCTCATAAGATATCCTGCGTACCGGTGTTTCGATTCGTCATCGTGAAAAACAGCATCATGGACCTTCGACAGTGTGCTAACATCTGAGTTGTGCAGATGGCGTTCTCTCTGTTGTCGTAAGGACAGCCCGAGCATGGGGCGTTCAATTGAGTGCTGAGTTGAACGAAGCTGGGCTTCGGCGATTTTTGTCAAGGCCCATGTATCACTCGCATAACACAGGGCAGGCAGCACTGTCGAGTTGAAGAGATCTGCGCGCAGCTTCTAGTCCTTGGTATCATCGAGTACGCTTTTGATTGAATTATATGCGGCCCAGCCTGCTCTTCCTCTCCTCGCAATCTCGGGCTTGATGCCGTTCTCCATGTCAAGCAGGCGACCGAGATAGACATATTCGCTGACATCCTCGAGGGGCACTCCTTGAAGAAGTACTGGCTGCCGACTAGAAAACGCGCTTCGCATAACCTTGGTCTTAGTCTTGTTGATGGTAAGGCCTGCTTTGCCTCCTTCTTCATCTATGTCATCTGCAAAGCGTAGATGGTTTAATCGTTCTCCATCGATGAGGACTCCAAAAATGCTCCAGTCGCAGTTGCCAATGACCGACTCCAAACACGCTGAGAATAAGTTCTCACAAAGGGCTTCTTACGCAGACGGTGCCTCGAGACGGATCGACACAGTATTGCGAGCTTAATACAGACAGCTGCTCGTTTGGAAAAGATTTCCAATAAACGAAAAAACAATTGCTACAATGTTTTGAAAATGGGACTTTTCTGAGTAACTGGCAGTAAGAATCAATGCGTGGATGTGGGAGTGTTGTATAAGGATCGATAGATGGAACATTCCCCTATTACGAGAAAACCACTCATTTCAGAAATGATCAGCACAAAATTTTTGGCATTTTTTGGGTGCAAATTTCCTACTTTCTCTGAAACGAGTGCCCAACTTCCATGTGTGGATGTGTGAATGTGTGAACTCAACTGTCAGTGGTGATTAGCTGTGATATTGCGCGTTGGGGTTACGCCTTCGTATAATCTTGAAAACAGTTGGCTGGGTACCGTAAAAATCGAAAATTTAATAATGGTATTTTTTTGCCTCTTCATTCAGCAAATTTTTATTGACAAAACTTCAAAATCACAGAAATCCACAAAAAATAAACTTCAAGAGTGAGCCCTCCCGCTCTATCCACCGAACACTTGGATATCGATGTCAGACTCGGAGGGAAGGCATTTTCTTCCGGGTGTACCCTTGCGAAGGCGACACGGAATACTCACTACTATAGTTAACACATTCGAAGACAGGCCTCGAATATTCGAATACCGAATATTCGAGTTCCTCGCAAACATTCGAACGAATGAATAATATTCGAACTGGGAATTTTGAAAATACTTGAATTCGAATATTCGAATATCAGGTTCTTCGAATATTCGACTATTCGAGTATTCGAATACTCGAATATTCGGATAATCGAATAACCGAATAATCGAATGAATGTTGTCCTCAAAGCGTTAGGCCTGCGTGATGTTCTCTTTGATTTCCAAAGATTTTGGTCCCCTTCTCATTTGCATTTTCTTTCGTATTGAGAAATTGGTAAAGGCGTTGGCACTCCAGTGCTCCGAAGGCGGGTGGCCTCGCCCCTAATAGGAACCATGAAGACCGAAAAAGACGTAGTCAATCTCACTTTTCTCTGTTCTGAATGATTTTACTGTAACATTAAAAATAACACGCTGAGAAAAGTGAGCATTGCATATGGCCTACCGACCCCACTGCTCAACAATGGTATAACTCAATTTTCTCCACTGGCGAGACGTAGACAAACATATTTCCTTTGATTTGGTCGCTATTTCTAGAATTTTTGCCATGCTATTCACTCCGAGCACCTTCTCCTAATAGATTCCTCAAAGAGGTCCAAAACGTTATGGTTTCTCCGAAAATTCGCCGATGTTGTGGACAAGGCAGGTCCTCAGCGCAATCCTCATCTTAATCAGCAACTCAACCTTAGAGATTTCAAGACAGTAGTAACTACTCACTGACATCACACGCCAATTCTGCTAGCAATACTACATATTAGGTTGATGCAATCAAAACAATGTTGTTTTTCTCAAGCGCAATTAATTTTATTTGGACAAAGTATAGCGTCCACTTAACTTGTAGAAGGTTTTGTTTTGCGAGAAAAAAATTTACCAAAAATAACTATATACAGACGGGATATCCTTATTCTTGGCCTAGCAGTTCCACGAGTCAGTGCGCACATCATCAAGAGCCTGCTCATACGCGAAGGTCCCTGCAAACCCAAGGGGTTTTATGATTTTCCGGAGTTACCGTCCAATAAAGTTGTGTAAAAACGGCTCTAGACAAAGAAGTGTTATATCTTTTGCATCAACCTAATACTGTAGTGTAGTGGTCGTTAAATCGTGTCCATAGCCGAGTGCAGATGTCATGGATAAATTTTTAAAAAACGCCTGAGAATGAGCAGATTGCGAGAATTTCGCATGAAAAAAGGCATGCTCCATAATATTGGGGTTCCTTATACCGATTCTCTTTTACTTATCTTCAGTGTCTGTCCCAGCATAGTTATCATCACAGCCCTCCTAGCTTGGAAGAGTCGTCTGCCCTTTTTCTGTCTTGAACTGCCTTCGAATATCAAATATGAGCTTCGAATATTCGAAAATGTTCGAATAATGCCTCCTGTATTCGAATTCGAATATATTCGAATATGAGGACCTTCTCGAATATTCGAATATTCGAATTTTTCGAATATTTATTCGAATACGAATATTCGGTTATAACTATACTCACTACTTACGTTGCTGCCCCCCCCCCACTCCTCGTCGACACCTACTGGGCCTAGCCATCTTCACTTTTCAATGCTCGATTTTCGCGAACAACCTTCACTTCTGGGGAGCCTCTCTCCCGACTATTCTACCAATGACTCCCGCCCGCTTTTGCCATTGTCGCACAGGCTTTATGCCGGTAGAACCGGTTTCGGGCTGTGGTTCAAAGGCGCTAATGTCATTATAGAGGTGCTTTACCACTAACACATGATGAGAGGCGCTGATTTACGTTGCGCTTTCGTTCTTTTTGTGAGGCTCACATGGCAATATCCATCATCGAGTAGTGCGTTGACAACAGAATGCTCTGGTGCGAGAGAATCACAACTTGCTCCAGAATTTCCTGTCTTCGGATGTAACATTGCAAGTTGTATCGCCAGAAAAAAGAGAACAGAAAATTTATGAGAAGACTTCAAGAGTTTTCTTCCCCCAAAAACGCCGGCTAACATACTTGCCTCACATCTTTATCGTTCTGTGGTCATTAGCAGGTCGTAGTCACAGAGAAGAGTAAGAAAAACTAGTAGTATCCTATGTGGTGTAACTCCTTTCAGATGAAAAATGAGTATGTTGATCAACATTTCCCAACATTTTCTGAACGTTCTCTACCATCCAATAAACTCTTAGGTTTCGCCAGCTTGTAAAAGGACTGGAAAATTGACAGGAACAGGTATGTAGGTGGAACCCATGAGAATTTACCAAATCCCTCGTTTTTATGGTTGTTTCGAAACCGGTCCTCTCGAACTTTCCAGTGTTCGTTAACAAGGGCTGAGCATCATGACACGATACAATTTTAATACTTCTAACATTGTCAAATTTATCTATAATCATCTTTAATAATGCAAATCCGACAAATTCAAAATCTTTTATCCCGATAGTTAGCCTCACAGATACATATACATATATCGTAGTGAAGCCATGGAAAACTTGAGATGCTTACATTGTGTTATCGTTCTAAATTCGGGCAGTCTCTGTGGGCAAAGGCAATTTCAGCGCATTCGTAGTCTGCCATAGTCATTATACAAATGTGAAATTTGCAACTTTGATCCATTTCGATTGAGGTAACATCAAACGAAGCAAGGAAATGTTTTAGAACTCTGTGAAAGTGCCTTGCCTGGAAGAATTGAGAGGCCTGGCAGCCCTCCTATAGATGGATCTGTATTCTATGTGTTTTCTTTACGAGTTATTGGATATGAAATGGAATTCCCATGAAATGCCTTATTTACATCATTAGCATAGAAGCCATGCTTCTTTACTGCATCAACCTTATGTTGTTTTTCTGGGCAAACAACAGCTACATAGACGAGCTTTGTAATAAAACTTGTTATACGCCGTAGAGTCGCAGAAAAATTTGTCAGTAGTGTATTTCCCCCTCCCCCCGAGGATGGGTAGCCAAATTACTGAAATTACGTTATAATACAAATAAGGATCTTGTATTAGTTTATTCTTATTTGTTATTTTTTTTATTATTTTTTAAAATATTTATTATTGATGCTTTATTGTTGAGATTATTAATATTAATAATTTTATTTTCCCTCCTGGTCCCCAAAACGGCGGAGACTCCAATTTTTTC